>NJRQ01000018.1:320989-355380 GCA_003063805.1 Aphaenogaster ashmeadi
GAGAGAGAGAGAGAGAGAGGAGTGCGATTTCAGACATTCGTGATTAATGGATGCCGCGACGAAACGATATAGGGCGGAAGACAACACGTAGCAAGAACTCGGAGGAGTAGCACCCTGCGGAATAACTCGCGAGTAATTTGCAGAAAACGTATACAGGATATATACGGAGTTCAACTGGAAGCGTGAAAACCTCATCTACATCACACCAAGCGATCCAGATTAATGAAAAGGCACGACAGTTATCTAAGTGTGTTAATAATTATTTTTCAAGTGTTCTCAAGTAACGCGACTTTTAGTGTCTTTTATTATTGTAATTTTTAGCCAAAGAAGGCTAAAAATAATATATAAATGCCTGGTTATTCAAAGGATCACAAGTCGGTTCAGATTTTCCGTTACGAACATCGCAGCTATTATCTTCCTCCTTGCTATGACATCTTCTCTAACATTCTGTGGAAATATTGTTGAGAACCTCTAGCGGATAAAGTAATACCACTTCATGAGAAGCGACACGAATTGAATCGAAATTTCTTGGCTGCTGTGCCAACAAATTGTATTTAACAATCGCAGCTTTACGGTTTACATTGCATTTTCCTTGCATCCTTGTTCTATGCAGAATTTATTCAGTGAATACTTATCCGTTCTCTTTTTCTCCGTCTCTCTTAAGCAAAGATAATTATTACCGGATATACTGAGACGTCGTAACAACTTCTAAGAGAACAGCTGTGAATGCGAGAGTAGAGTTATTTTTTAATGGAGTCATTATTCGTTATTCACGTTCTCGCGTATTCGTTACCTATTGAAACTACCCAGCACACTATAATGATATTTTTCTCGTATTGAATGAAGTCGAGTGCATGCATACTGCGCGTTCCTTATTTCCTAAGAGACAAATTATTACGTTTCCCGATAATCCAATTACGAGATGCTCGGATACAAAGACATATCCCACATGACTTTCCTCTTATTCTTTCTTGTATCTCTTCATTTTAATACCATTCTCACATACACGGTCACAATAATTTTATTGCGCTTACATATACATTAGACGATCTTCTCAATTCCTTAGAAAAATTGTCTAATGTACTTAGGTATATAATTCTGTTAATTTACACAAACCATATACTTCACGTATTTCGCGAAACATAATTCCATTCGAAATATTTCGCAAAATTGAAAAGAACAATGCTACAGTAGGAATAAATTTTGTTCATCCATTACCGTAATTCTTCTACGATCTTTCCTTTTTTTTTCATCTCCCTCGCCATCCCTCGAAACGATCCAACACGCCATTTTCTACCATCGTCAGCCGGGAGGGGGGGAGGGGGGGTCAAGTGTTCATCGGGCGTTTCTCGTTCGCTCCCGTTGACCGTAGGGTCGCATAATGCCCTCCTTCGAAATGCAAGTCCCGAACAGAGTCGTCCATTGCGGCACGATCGATCTTATCCACTGAACGTACGTTCGCTTTCTCGCATGGACCGCGAGTTATACCAGACGACGAATCGTATGGCTCGACTCCCCGCGTGATTTCCTCTTTCCCCATTTCGCTCGCTTTATTTCACGGGCGGAATTCCTGGAATTGGGAAAGCCGACGGCGGAATAGGTGAGCTTACGTTACCCTGAGATATTGGAAGTAACGACAGACGCGAGAGACCGCAAGCACAGTTTCCTGGAACGGCGAAGAGGATTCTATCATTGATTTGTCGTCGGTAGGAACGCTGTTTCCATTGAAACGAATGAGCGATTGGGGGGGAGTTTCGAATAGACACGCTATCTAGAAGCATGAAGAAATATCATCGTCTCCTCCCGATATTCGTTTCTAATTGCATATTACTTACAATTAAAGATAATCATTATTAATGGGGAAAAGAAGATTTCTTCTACGATCGATTAACTCGGTCAAGTTAAATTGAACCCGATTCAAGATTTAATTACCGCCGTAATCAACGGTCGTTCACGAAAGAAGTTTGGACCAGCCACATTGAGGGTCTCATTGCTACTGAGAACGTCAACTCGACGTCGCAGCAACGTCGTAGTATAAAATAATCGCCGTAGTCACAATAAAATTTTACTGCGAGTAAAATCGTAACGAATACGTCCCATTTTCCTCGAGTTTCCGAAATATTTCCTTGATCGTGCCAACTATCTTAAGTGTCTTCCAAGATGTCGGGAAAGTTCCGTTATTACTGCGATCGTTAGTGAGATGCAGTTGTCGTCGCTGTAATTCTTCATTCTCGTCTTTCCCCGGTGATCAAGATTCTCGCGTCTCGCTCGAAAGTTCCTGGTCGTCTGATGCAATCGACGCTGTGTATAATTAATCAACTTATTAATTTCCTGTTTTATATATCCAATAAGTTTATCTTCGTGCGCAAAGTACAGCTTTCTCGCTACTTTTTCTTGTTTGATATCTTTGTCATTTAGACGGTTCAATCGCATTAATTTCGTTTTCATTTAATACAGCTGCTTAATTTTAAAATAAAATTTACACGACGCGATAAAAGCAATATTTTTTTTAATATTCAGATCGCTCTTTATAAATACATATCGGATATCATTTCGGTTTGATTGCAGGATACAGAATCAATAAAAAGTATAGTTTTTTAACAGACAAATAAACAAGTGAGGAACTCCATCTGAAATAATCGCGAGTATTATTGCCGTTTTTAAATATTTGCGAAAGTAGCTTTCTGCGCGAAATTAAATGAAAACGCCAGTCAGGTTCGGCAAGCGTAAATCGACATTTGGTAGTTTTAAAAGTAAATATTAAATCTATTATTTGTGCCGCCAGATGCGCGTATCGATATTTGCTGCATCACGATTATATGAAAAATAAACACAATCGCCCCCGATATGAAAAAGAAACACGTCAATTAGGATGAATGTCAAAATACCGTTCCAGCGCTTGTCCGTCATCGCTACTTTATGAACGTAATATTTGTTTTCTGATGTTTAACGAAAATTTATATACCGTCTGGACGAGAAAGCGGAGTGGCAGGCGATCGTATCATGCAGCTTTTCGAATAAAAGTGATTTCCGCACGTCACGTCCGCGGACATTGCATTATTCCCGATCCGCGGGGACGAAGACAATCGGGGTGATCGCGAACCGATCCTAGACGTCCGGACGAGCGAAATATCGAATTGCTCTCAAGACACATTGTCTGCACTCGGGGTAAGGTCTCACGTTTATCTCACCGTCGTCCCGTAGACGGAAGACAGGATGACCGTCGCGGGAAATGGAATGTCACGTGGAGAAAGTGCAAACTGTCGGAAATTTATTAGACTCGCGAGATAATTTCGCCGCGTCGCGGAGGATCTTACTGAGAAATTATGGCAATCGTGATTTCACCTACGTGCGTGCGTTGACATTAGACCCAGAGACGTCTAATAATTATCGTGAGCGGTTTATACTGATGAAGTTAAATCTTCTTCAGAAGGAGCCCTCTCCTGTTGATGATGTCATGCACCGAATTATTCCTACCGACTAGTGCTTGCTGTAGCACATGATACGCTAAGATTAACTTACTGCAAAATTAAATGCACTGCAGCATCGTATATATTGTCGGTTATCTATTATCTCTCGCTGTGCGAAATACGGAACTATATGTTAGAGACTTATCTCCCGTGCTCCGAGAAGAACGTCCTCGCGTTTATCTCGCCGGGCGGCGGTTCTGCGAGCGAACAGTCGGATGACCGTCGCGAGAAATAGAACGTCCCGCGAAGAGCGCGGACTGTCAGGAATTTATTCGCCTTCTTATGCCGGAGCTTCGCAGGCGCGACCTCGGTCGAGGAGGTACAAGTCCCGTCCTCGAGCCTTTTCTCTTCCCTTCGAGGGTGGTGAAAAGGTGCCGCGAATTTTCTGAATTTCATCCGACGCGAAAGGAACAGTCTCTCGGAACGGCGACAGGAGGCGAGAGGAGGGATGAAAGGACACGACGAGGAGCCGAAAGAGGAGGGAGGAGTGACATGACGCGCGGCAGGATATATTGTGTCCCGGAGTCTGCCGCGTTTCCACTTTGAAACAGCTATGTTCAATCGGTCGAAATTTAGTCCGGCGACGGCGATTCTTCCTCCTTTTTCCCTTTCATCTTTCTCGGGAGGAGAGAAGTCGAAACGCAGCTTGCATGCGAGATGCGCGAGTGGACGACCGCGCGACGAGAGACCGTAAATTCCAGAATTGGCAATCAAAGACCACATTTTCATTTGCGAGCGTGTCGCACACACTACCGCATACGCACTACCGCGAGTGCTATCGTGACGCAACAAGCGCAATAAAGCGGGAGATTGCGTTTCGACGATCAAGTATAGTTTTTATATAAAAATAACGGAAATGAAGAAGTAGCTTCGCGACGTGTACGGTTCCGACTCTTCAGCGGCGATCCTCGCGAAATTGTTTCTGTAAAGAGTAAATACTGCACGTACGAAATGATTGTATATACTTAGTGAAAAAGCGATATCCTCGTCAATATTGAAATTTTATTTGCTGTCGTCAAGAGTATCGCTGAAATATTTGCATTAACTTCACACACTTTCACTGCTCTATTTTTATTTATACTCTAATTTTTATTCATACACTTCCTTCATATGTTTGCAAAGCATATTTGAGTAACGGGGGAACTTTGCACTGTCACTTCCCTCCGGGGTCATGTTTATAAATTTAAATCCACGCGCGATAAACGAATCAATATCGATGCAGATGAGGCGAAAACCCGAAATACGGTCACCAGGCAAACCCACCCGCGTCGACCGAAAACTTTTCGAGAGTTATTTTAATTCCAATCTGACCGACTTTACGATGAGAACAAGCGCTATCTCGGATTATTTTTCCGCGAATTTTAAGAGGATCCTTGCCGCTCGATGACTCAACCGTGGAGAAGGAAACCAGGTCATGACAACGTAATCCCCTAAACGATCTAAATGAGAATTGACTTCTCTTCTTCATTTCTGAAAGCGCATTTCCCACGCAAACTCGCAAATAATCAAAGATATCATCGATCAATCTTGACTGATATCTTTTTATACGTGCAAAATTTTGTCAAGAATTTGTGATAAATATGTTGCGGTTCTAAGTAACATTTTTGTGGTCAAATTAATATTTTCTATAGTAGTACGGTGAACAGTCCCCGACACTAAAGTATATGCTACGATTTACTGAAGCTTATATGTATATAAAGAAAAGTTATAAATGGGATATGTATTACTAAAAGCGTAATGTAAGTCGGTTAGCTTGTAAAAATCTAGACGTGGAAATAATAGCCAAATGATCTATTGGCCGAGAGGTATACGTCGCGGGGACAAGAGCCTCCGGGAATATCACGGGGCAGGATAAAAGATGATAGCCGTGAAATACCGCGCAAAAAATCTTTTCATCGCGAACATCGCGGCCACATCTTACGAAGCGGAGCTCGCCTTGGCGCGTCTTATCCGCGTCATGGTGGAAACTTTTTAATGAAATGTTGTGACAAGCGCATAATGCGCGCCCGGACGAAACTTCCTAAGACGGAGACGGCGACGTCAGCAGGGAAGCCCGCTCACAATGAGCCGCGGCGAGGCTCGAGTTTCTGGCGATCGTCGAATTGTTGAATTTAATTACCGAAGTGAACCGAACGAGAGAGAGAGAGAGAGAGAGAGAGAGAGAGAGAGAGAGAGAGAGAGAGAGAGAGAGAGAGAGATGTGATGGTATATATTCGCTTAACATTCGCTCCGTCGCCTGCACCTGCAACGATCGAACTCGCGGTGCGAATCGTTGAATACGTTAGACGCGAAAGACCACGATTAAACCGCGAAGCGACGACGCGCCGAAACAATAACGAAATAAGTTGCCGCCTCCTCCGAAGAGACGCGGTTCGGGCTAGACGGGATTCAAGCGATGCGAAAGTTTGCGAGAAATTTCAGTTGAGGCTCGACGCGCGAATTACGCGCGACTCTCTGGACAGAGACGCCTCGAAACGACAGCAAATGGTATATTTCGCCAGCGGCTCAACGAGAGTCTAACTTCTTGCGATTCGCGGAAATTTGTAAATTTGTACGTTCCGTACGGGGCAGAAGGCATTCTCAACGGGTAACACAATGTTTCTGCTTCGAAAGCGGAGCGGATGCAAAGCGAGAAAGTAACAAAGAGGGTGTCACAACTCGAGCTTCATTAAGGAGCAACTCATCGAGTTTGTAAAACGGGATACCATTATGCCGTCGTAATTGTCATCTGTAGTTCCATAAGCGCGTAAGACGAAGTCGCGGGTCAATTGTTATCATTTCAACAAAATTATTAACATTATTATTTGCTCCATATCAGAATCCTTAACTCTGAGATATTTGGAACGGGAAGAAACTTACTTTTATCCTCTCTAGTAATCCTTTCTCTATAATTTTTATTTTATAATAACGATTTCAATGAAACTAAACATTATAGCTGAAAAATCTACAAAGTGCAGTTTTGTTATATAAAAAGAAACATAAGGGACCAAGGTCGTGACGTTTTTTCGGACAAAATAAAACACCAAGCGTTCCAACACGATGTTATTTTCCTGATAGACGAAAGACAGTCTTCTAAAAAAATCGTAAAAGAGTCTCTTTCATTTTTACTCCTACATTGACATCTTGGAACACGAAGACACCGTTCCGCGCTTGCTTTTAATAAACGTAATAGAGTGTAAAGCACCGAGATAAAGCATACCTCTATCCCTGTGCCAGCTCCTCAACCCAGCATCAACAGTGCCCCGGTTTCATGCCTTGCCTGTTACCACTAGGACCTCGGGAACAACATTTCAAGGCAGATCCGGCCACAGTGGCAATGGCTACCCTCGGCGAATCCTCTAGAAACACTGAATTGTTTCCAGAAACAACTACATACCTCGGGTATTTACCAAATTGCGCATTTGATTTAAAGTACACTAGCTCTGTTTGTCGTCATAATTCATTTTTGAAAAGCACGCGATAAAATAATATTAATATTTAATAAATCAAACCTCATTTTCTTTCGAAAAATCAAACTTCTTTTTTTCTAATATTTGCTGTAAGATAATCACAATTGCACTTATCGTGATTGATTAACTTTAATATATTTCTTTATATTAGTTTTAATATATTTCTTATTATTACTATTACTATTATCTCTAGTATTATTATCTCTAGTATTATTATTACCAGGATAATGTAGAACGGCTTTGAATTCTGATAACATTGTGATACGCATGAAGCAGAGTCCCTTGATCTAATGTTCTCGAGGCACCTCAATATCCTTGAATAATAATAACGACGAGAATATACTGGTATATAAAATATATAGAGTGTAAAGAAAAAGAGACGGAAAGTATAAGCTATTTGGCGATTACACAAGTGCTATTATATTTTATCTTTGAAAGTATATAACAATAAAAATTGCACGTATCTACTTCATAAGATTGCTTCGCGATACTAATTGTAGTAAACTGAATATTATAACGCTGCATTAACTTGTTTTTTTTTTTTTTAATACAATGCAATTGTATTCAGTGCTCTCGAATAGAATAACTTGCACAATAACCGTTTAACTGCTTCACAATATCAGGATGAATTTTTTCACGTCGTATTTTCACGCGCGACCGTCGCATCTGCAATTTCATGTGTCGATTAAAATAACGAAAAATTATTCTTTTAAAATTCTGCATCCATGCGTTCACGCTTTACGCTCGGACGAGAAGGTGTTCGAGCTGAAATTATTTAATTCAACGCGGTGGACTCTACGCGAACGAACAGAAATCTTTTAATTATTTAGCTCGGTAGCGCGGCCAGAGAGAAAAAGGACTTCGACGGCAATGCATAGGAAGTCAGGAATGTTCTAATTGGAATGGCGAGGAGCTTAATTAATTGGATTGCGAAAGCCTTTAAGTTTTCCGGAACATGGATGAGATTTTAAACTACGGCACCCCGACGACGTGAAGCTTTAGCATTGCCTTGAAACATTTCCATAAATATTTTTCTTCCTAATATTTAATGAGTGACTGCCGAGGTAGAAAGAGAAGGAAAAAAACACGGAAGACGTGGATGGTTTAATTTATCTCAACTTATTTAGCAGTTCCTCGTTCTATAATAAGACGCTCAAAAGTACTGGACTTAACGTTCGAGAAGTAGAAAGTTAATACCCGGTTAATATCATTTAATACTCTTGAACATTATTTTATATAAATCACGCTTAAATAACTATTGACAAATAACTGTCAACTCATTTTGATTATTAAATATTTAGCAAGATCAAGACTTATACACTTCACTATTTTGTTATCTAAATCTCACGTCTTCGGAAGTAAAATAAAGATAATATAAATTAAAAAATATTATTAATAAATATTATTACGAAATTAACTTTGATATTTAATTGATAAAAAACTCGTTGCTCTCGAACACAAAATTGCGTATTTGCAATATTTCTCAGATTTTCGAAGAACGAAGATAAAGCACGTTTACGTGCAAAGAGCGTATTTCTGGCGCCACCATTGCTCCCAGCCGGTGCCAAGCTATCGTTCTATGATTTCGCGAAAGCGGTCTCGTGTAACAATGCATTTGCACCCAGGATGAACGGCGGCGCGGACGAAGACCGCCGCTCGCAATCAGGGGTGAATTTACAACGAGGCGCCGGCTCTATTTCACCACCGTGACGGAGCCGGCGACAACGACGACAGGATTAAATGCCAAGCTAGTCATAACCACGCCCCGGGGCTTAGAGACCCTTAGAACAATGGATGTTGCGTCACAGTTCGACAAAAGTAACCCGCCCCATCCACCCGCACACGGTGACGGACGGTTTATTATCTGAAACGCGGAAAATTAAATCTCGCATACGTCAAGATTTAAACATGCGAATTTCACGTTTTCGATATCTCCACGAGATTGATTTCAGTCACATCTACTTCTTTATACTCTCATAAAAGATAGATAATAATTTACCTCGACTGTGTGCGCATATTGTTTTATCGTGCGAGAAATCCGTGATGCGATCAAATCCACTTATCGCGTAAGCAAACAAATCTCTGCTCAACTGGATACGTCGAAATAAGCGAAACGGACCGGTCTGTTTTCTCTAGTTTCTCGCAACATCGACTTGGTAATAGAGTGAAAGGAACTTGGGACGATTTTATGGTAACGATAAAAGGGGGAATAATGCTAATCTGGATAACAGGCGGACATCTATTTTCTGGAACACTGGCTCTGCTTCCCCCTTTTTTTCTCTTATTGCTGATTACAAGGAGAGGACATTATTACTGTATAACCGATTCCTCCGAGTTACATCTCATTGGGATTGCGACGAACGAGAAAAGGTGAAAAGCCGATGATAAAGCAATGAACCGGCGTGTCACAGGAGTTTTGAGCCGCGGGCTTATCGGCCCATCTGAAACGAATATCTTTTTTCTGCGCGATTGCGCTCGCAGAGGATTCACGATACGTGGGTTTTAAATATTCGTTTGTTCTGCAATCGTGCATCTCGATAGTCCTCATCCCTTTGTGTATTCGATATACCTCATCTTAACGCTGGCTTCGTATACTTTCTACTAATTAAGCAACGAGGTGGCTATTGATTTCGTGAGTCAAATGGGAAGAAAGGGCAACGTTTATGGCAATTTGATAGCATCGTCCCTCTATTTTATCGCCGCCGTAATTGCTTGTCGATTTATACGATCGCGCCCCTAATTGTCAATATTTTCTTGAGGGTGGCAGAGACAATTAAACGCGAATGGAATGGATTCAATTATCGAGCCATATTTTCCTCTGGCAAATAATGAAATAGGATAGGACAGCATTAATGCTGTCTGCCATTTTCAGAGAGATATGACTTCGGTGGGTGACGCGACGCGCGTAGTCTACATCGCATATAGGATGACGATGCACAATCGTCTACAATCAACATAGTTAATGGATTCACGGCCGCGTCTTACCGTAATTACCTGGTGGCACCAGGTGAAGTATGTCGAATACTTGATTTCAGATTTCATCGCGCCCAAGATGGCTGCGAAATGGCGACGTATCTATGTCGCATTAATAGCAGTAAATTGGATCTGGCGGTGCATTAATATCGCATAGCGCATATAGTACTGCATTAGTTACACACAGTTACATACGATATCTGCTGGCGCTGTTCTGATTGCGTAATATAAACGTGGCGTTTGCCCGCGTACCGGCACATCTAATGCAACTGCGTGCGGTGTTATTGCCTACCGCGGGATTATTACCGTAATTGCATTTGTTACAATTCCCCGCGCAATCGTTTCCGACGGCGCACCCCTTAAAACAGCACGCGTGTTGGCCGTGTTCTCCTTTTTATACAAAAAAATTGATGCAAATAACGTAAAAACCGCACGTGTTGCTTTCGTATTGCGGTAGTGAAAAATGTAAAAATATAAAGCAGTCTAATGTGTCTGTAATATAGTAGAATCATTCTGAATATAATTATAATTAAATAATTATATAAATAGATATTTGATAAAGTAATAAAATAAATGTCAAAATTTTCTCAGCGGATACTTCCAGAAAAATGTAGAAGTATTGCGTTGCAAGAGCTCGCTCCCCTAAATACATTTATCGCTACACTGAGAGAAAAAAATAATTGGAATAACAATAATCTCACTATATTATATAGTGAGTTTTGGCCTCAAACATATTTTTATAGTTTATTTAAACATGCAAAATATAGCAGAGTAAACAGAAATTATATAGTCATCATATTTCCTTTGTTATTATTACCATGTGTATAGTAAAGCATGCTAAGACTATAGTTACCTGTACCAATATTTACCAAATATTTCAATTGTATTGACTATATAAAATGGTTAATTTCTCTTACCTATTCCATATATTCTATCTTACTATATTTTTACTTCAAATTATTATAATTATTGGTAAAAATTTTACATAGGTTACTTATACTATGCCTATATCGTAATTGTCACCAACATAAATGGTAACACTTACTATAAAAATGATATTCCTAACTAATAATCATTTACTATGTCATTATAGTTCCAAATATCATACATTTTTCTCTCAGTGTATGAATCGTTCGCTGTGCGAATCTTAATTAAACCGGTGTGTTAATCTTCGCACTGCATTTTCTTCTTCTCCCAACGATGATTAACGGCGCAACAACGGCCGCTCCGACATTTAACTTCGCGCACACCTGTCCTTTGTAACGCCATGGTAATTTATTAATGTCCATTACGGGGCCGGCCTTAATTATCACTCGGGCGAGAAGGAGCTGCGAATCGCAGAAATATCATGGTACTCCGGACTGCGACGGAAACGTAACCAGGTTTCCTCGTCGCGCGGCGATGGTTCAATATGGCCAGGCCGCTGAAGAATCGTCGAGGACGAGGGCGAGGCGGGATACCTCTTCCGTATAAAGGCCGCTTTTAGACCTGTCGCACTTCTTCCCGCGGAAAGACGGGAATTACGGGTCGACGCCTTTACGACGATGTAATCTCAACCGGATTAACATATACCCCGGCCGTCCGTGAATCTGTCTGTGCACCTTAGATTCCGCGAAGAAAGAACTCGAGACGATGGATTGTGGAGAGCAAGGTCGTGGAATGAATAAAACCAAGGATAGAGTCAGGCTGCAAGAAAGGGGTCTCGCGATTGCCAAGGTTTTTCTCTCCGTCGTCGTCGTCGTCATCATCGTCGTTCGCCGAAAGGGCAACCCGGGTTGTATAATGAACCGCAACGGTGTTCCCTCGAAAGCGTTTTTCGGTCGTGCAACAATGGACTTCTCATAGCGTTTCGGATACGCTTATACGTCTCGCATAATGATATCATCTTTCCTTTATGTGAAGTTATTGGAGGTTCAAAGAAAATCGCTTCCAAATATTTCGGAGGATTCGTGGCTATAATAAGGAAACACATGACGCGTCTGTTTGCAATATGTCTCTCCTGTAATTATAATTAGTAGTACAATTAGTGTTAGCATTTATATATTCGATTCGTGAGATAATAGAGGATCATGTCAATCTCCCTCCGGTCAGATTTTGCTCGTGCATTAATACACATCTCCAGCGTTAATCGTCATAATCAAAAGCACATTATGCTACGTTCATTAGCGGGAGGAGCGAGCTGAATATAAGATTATATGTGTTACGATCCTTTAGAATAATAATTGTTTTAATTGCCGCACACGCGAAGGATCGTATTATCGATCTTATAGCGCCTTATAAACGCGTGAGACCGCGGCTACATTTAATTAATAGAATCATCCTAATCACCGTGGGGCTCTTTTGCCAGCGACCACACGAACATCTCGTCTATCCGCTGCACTCGGATTTTACTCCTTAATCACTTTATAATCAGCGTGTTGAGGAGGCCAAGGCAAGCAGCGAAAGCGGTTTCCAGCGAACCGCTATTATGTTTCCAAAGGCGCCATTAATGAGGATAAAATGTTCCGCGGAACTTTATGCCACTCCGAGTCGCGCCGCGCTAAAGAACATTCCTACGCGTTTATACTTCTTCGAACGGGATATCCCCTCTCGCGCGAATTGTAATAAACGTACGTTTGAAATCCCGCAAAAATCGTAATCCTCGAAATTGGAAGTGCGAGGGATAACGCAAACAATGTCATTTTTCCGGGAATATCGAAGGGTACGCGAATATCCCGAAAACTCACACAGCGTCGAAATGAAGAATCGGGGAAAAACTCGGGAAAACATATGAATGAATATGAAAGAAAATTACACTCTTTTTTCGCATTTACGAAATGGAAAAAAGGAAGAAAAAAATTCGGGATCACACATTTTTCGAGCTGGTACGTATTCATTCGATTTCAATACCGCGATTTATCGGAACTGCGCGCGCTCGCTCGAATATCGCGCAGAGACGATGTTTCAATATGACGAAGTTTCGGAACAACACATTTTCCGACGCGTTGTACCGCTTTTTTTCTCGCTTCTCGCTTTGTCCCTCGGATTTCGCGCGTCCGCCCGAATCCTCGCGCATCGACGATCTCGACGAGACTATTTAGCGCGAGGAGGACTGATTTCGCAAACGGGAGTTATTCGCGCGACGCGAGACGCGCCCGCGGAAATTCAGAATTTGCATAAAAGCCCTCGTGTTTGCAGCGGACGACGCGAGCGAGATGCTCGGGCGAGGGTTTCGCGACGGGGAGACCGAGTAGAAGATTTTTAATTTACTCCGGTGGGGATTTGTGCCGGGGCGCGTTATCTCGGGGCATTTTTTGTAACGAGCGTTACCGGGATGGCACAATGCGGATACCGCTGTCCGGATGGGCGGAAGCCTTCCTGCTTCTTTTATGCTCCATCCGACGGCCGGGCGACGCGAGCCTCGCGCGAAATGGGGCCGGAGGAATCCGATTTTCTGGTGTTCGAGCCGCTCGGGCAGAAAATGACGTACAGAACTATTTCCGCGGAAACGATCCGTTCCCGGCCGACGGCCCCCCTCTCTCCTAATGAAAATAATTACGGCCTGTTCATTGTTCGCGTAGGTTCAAGGGGTGGGATCTAATTTATCGAGAGCGACAAGTTCGCGTGAGAAAGTGCTTGAAAGAGAGATAGATAGAGAAAGAGAGAGGGAGAGAGAGGAAGAAAACGGAAAAACTGTTTTTAATATCGCTGTGGGAAATAGCAGCTGTAGTCCGATTCTGTAACGTATATTGCGGGAAAATTATTGTAAAAATATACACCGATTAATAATACATCGATTAAAAATGTATTTAATGAAATAAATCTGTAAACGATTTGCAAGAAATATCTGGTTAGATGATGGATCGAGGTATATTGCACAAAGATGTAAAGGTATATTACACGATGTAAAAAGGTCATCAGATCGAGATTGATGAACTAATCGCGTGCAACATATAATGTCATAATTGATCCATCACAATCCACGTTGCACGCGATTATGTTAAGTATCGTGCATCTTTGTGGAAAGGGAGACGGTCAACACAGCCCAGGATAGTGTATCTGAGATAGCGAGACTCCGGCGAGGCATGGAATTTCATTTTAACTGCAAAATTCAGCCGGCAAAATCGAACCGTGAGCAACGAAGTTTTCCCATTAATTTCTTCACGCTCGTACTTTGAGGTAATTAATTAGAATTATGAGAAAAGTTTCTGAAGCACCTGTTACGTGTTTAGAACGGCTACTTCAGAATCTTGGCGAATATCACTATCGAATATTTTACATTGTCGCGCTCGCAGCACCGACTTGTAATAATAACGATGATGAACCAAGAGCTATATTCTGATTAATATTCAGCATAAAATTCATTTGCATCCGTATTCAAATTTTAAAGGACTGTCTTCCTCTGACGTTACCGCGTTTCCCGGGGAATACTAAGTGCAGCTTAAACATAAAAAATACAAGAGAGAGAGAGAGAGAAATAAAAATTTAATTTTATTAAAATTTGCTAATCGATTTACTAATTTTTCTCATTTAATATAAATATTACGATATAAAAAAATAGAATAATATTTACAGTATACATTTTTCGAACTTGCAATTTGTCTGTATTCTGAAAAAAAGTTCGTCTACAGATATTAGGTAATAAAGTCTTGACAGCAGACGGCAATAACTTTTACTCTAATTATCTGCCAATAACAGAGCATAACGTATAATACTATCGGCGATAATTGCGAGGGGACCGCTTTTAATCACCGCTCGTCTACACGGTGATCCGGAAGGCACGGGCAATCTCCTCCGTAAAGCCACGCGATGACCCCTAATTGGCCACATTATTAAAATCGCATTTTCGTGATCCCAGCTGTGAGGGATCGTCCCTGCGAAGCGTACGGCGATGAAGTTCCCTCGTAAAATAAATCACGCCATCCCATCGCGGTAATTCGGCGCAGCCGCTTCTGCCTTGCCGGTAATATTGGATATTTTCTTAATGGCGAAACTTCCACGGCCCCCTCCTGCCCCTCGAATCGAGTTCATCCTCGTGAACTCCCTGATAAATCGGTACACGATTCTCGACCGTTTTCGATAGTCTCCTACCCTACGACCTATCCCGCTCCATTTTCCCCATCCACCTCTCGCTTATACCGGCGTTTATTCCGGTGCGAAAGACGAAGGGAGTACCGAAGTTCCTTGAACCGCCCCGGATGCATAGTCACCTTATACGGAAGTACTTCTATTCTCGTTGCAGCCACTGTACCAGTGACTACATCGCCGTCTACTCGGGCCCGACTACGACGAGCCCGTTACTGAAGATGCTCTGCGGCAAGGATAAGACGGCGCTGGTGTACGACGGTCAAGAGCTCCTCGTCGAATTCAGGTGAGGAACGCGTTTCTTTATCGGAAGAACAGACGAGACGGATCCATTTCGAGTTCTCATTCGATCTAGATATCTTATCGCCTTGCGCCTTCAGAGAAGTTCGTATCGTTTTACAGAACTGGTCCCGAAGTATCGCCCTTCGATTATAACGGCTTCGTTGCGACGCTGAGTTTTATAGAAGCGACGACGGAAGTTCCAACGACGATCGCTAGCGACAGCACGAATAAAAGTCGTAAGTAGCAAAAGGAAAGCGTCTGCACATCTCTGGCGTAGATCATTGCACTGATTAGTCTAATACTTACACAGTTCTAATACACTATTCCCTGCGTATAATCTTCTTTGCATTTTTATTCCTCTCAGTTTCGTATCATAATGCAAGCTATCATTAAAACTCATCTAGCTCTTTCATCTTCCAGTCGAATTGACGAAGTCCAGCAATTACACATGTAACAACCGCGCCGATTAGTTTAATATTTAAACAGTTCTAATATATTTCTTCTAAGCTTTAATAAAAAAATGACGTTAGGGAATTGAAAGTAGACTTTTTTCGCACCGCGTAGTCTTCGATATTTGACTCTTCGTATCTTTGTTTCAACTTTATATTGTAAGGCAATGTGAGCTATTATCGAAGCTCATCTAATTTTCCGATCTTCCAGTCGAACTGATGAAGTCCAGCAACTACAACAACCGCGATCTCCACGACCACCGCAAGGACCAAGGTACCGTGACCAGCAGCTGCGACCTCGAGGTGAGCGGCGAGAAGGTCCGGGCAGGTCACCACGACACTAGGGGCAAACCCAAGTCGACAACGTGCAGACTCGTGTTGCGTGGCCGTGCTTACGATACCGGACACGTTTCCTTAGCCAGTTTCAACCTCAGGTAACCGTCGTCACGAGCCTCCAAGTCACACATCGAGACGCACGTGCGATCGCGGTCTTAGAAGAAACCATACCCTTCTCTACTCCCTCGTCCCATTTTCTTCATGTCTATCGACATGTTTCTCCACCGTGGATTGCGTGAACCCAAAAGCCAGTGCGAACTGCAGTCACGTAACAGCGAGCACGACGTGTCGCGGTGTATGTGGAATTGCATCTAGCGTTTGTTCGCCACTTTCGACCGTGCCTGCCAATCCCTACAAATCCGCAGCGAGTTACGCACGTAACATTGGACTCGTGATGTAAAAACGTTGTAAAAACGGTCGGCGGTTTTGTACTATTGATTAGTCAGGTAGGCGCCATAAGTTCCGTCGTTTACAACGTTTGCTTTCGTTGCGTGAAATAATATCAGCGTGTACACCTATAAATCAGAGTCACGTGTCGATATTGATTAATATCCACGAATCTGAATGTCGCGAGACCCCGGAATATCTGAAAATACCGGGGGAGAACCGTTATTCCGCAATCGCGCCGTTACGTCTACACGCGGGGCTCTTATTTCACAGTTAGTCGCGACTTGCGTAACTTATCGAAACGGGCGCGGCGCCCGAGAGGGGTTGGAGGAGGAAACCACCCCGAGGCTCGTCGCGGCGGGTAGTCGCGGAAAGTAGCATTAAATCACGCGGGGGTACACCGTCGCGTCCGCGTCTCGGGGATTTTCAATTATCATGCGCGTTCTACGCCGACGACATGCGGAACGCGTATCCGCGCCTTCGGAGACGTGTTACGTACGCGTCCGGGGAGACGGAACACGCCGCGGGGGAGAGATGAAACCACCCCTGGAACCGACGACGTCGACTCGTATCTCCAACAACCCTCTCGGCATTGCATACAAACGCGCCGCTGTCGGTCTTCGAGGCCGCGGATAACCGCTGATGTAAACTGGTGTGTGTGCGCTTACGAGACGCAGAACGGAGGGCTTTATTGAAGGTAGCATGAATTTTGAACGGAATATTGTAAATCCGAGCGCCAGGTGAACCGAGAAAGTATCTCCGAGCACGGGGGATATCGCGCGTCCCTCGCCCGCCGACCAAACCCACCCCCCGTGTATCTCTCCCTCTTTTCCTTTTTACCCTGTTTTCATGCGCGCGTAATAGCGGCATCCGTGTCGGATCTGCAGCTTACTTTTCGCAGACGCGGCGCCTGTGAGGCGATTAGAGCGTACGAGAACGCGGCACTCGAATATTTTCGGTTCGGATGATACATTTACGGATTATCCCGGAACAAATATCGGATGTAACATCTCCAAAAGCTTTCAATCTTGCTTCTGGATTAAAAAAGAGATTGACAAGCGAGTAAATCGGTGTAATAGTACCTTTAATACATCCTGCTTTTTTTTTTAAATCCCAAAGTTTTTATTTTCGTTTCTGTAAAATGCGCGTTAGATCCTATCCTTCAAATTCTCTGCACGAGAATTTGCAGTTGATACATCGACGGTGAATTCTCTTGCTACGGGACGGCGAGTTTTGACGGCGCGCGTGACGTCCGTCGTAAAATCCACTGATAGATATGTTCCCGCTATCGATTTTACAGCGCACAGTCCTGCCAGTCGACGATCGAGATATTCGACGGTTCGCCGGAGAGCGGGATGCTGGATACCGGCAACTCCTTAGAGAGGATCTGCAGCCCGGCGCAGTGGCTCCCGCGGGAATTCGCGAGTCAGGATAAGTAAGTGGATACCCCTCCTGGTTATTAGAGCGGTCATTAGAGAGATACCATCGCACCGGTTTGTAGGTGATGCATTGTAATTGTGAGCTGGTAAATTTCGGGATCCCTCGGCAACTCGTAAACGCGCGAGATACCGGCTTAAAACGAGACTAGTTAAGCCTCCTTAGAACCTTGCGTCAGAATGGGGATTAGTTTCTAAACGCTAATTTCTGCTCTCAAGCGCTCGAGACGTACGTATTAAGATCGGTTAGCAACGTAGCAGTCCCGAAGTGAGTTTCGTCGCGAGTCTTTTTTAGTCTTCACACCTTTGTCTTGATATTAGTGCGCAGCCTTTCTCCTTGGCATGCGTGTCGTAGTGTACCTTGAGGATTATTCATTATAATCCTCGGGCACATATCACGAGACAACGGCTGAACTGACGCGCGAAATAGGAGCCAGCGCCGAGGAAGCAGCGAAAGATCGTAGGGCATGTAATCATAAAACAGCCCCGCCAGATCCATCATCCGTCTCCATCCGAGAACTAGACGGCGGCATGCAAAGCGATACCTCATACTCATCTCGCCGGAAGTCAAAGTATGAAAGATGGCTGTAGCCCGACTCTCTCGCGTCGTGCATTCCACAGTGCGTTTATACCGGGTACATATTCGAATGAAAAGATGTCATAGAGGATGCACGGGATGGCAGTTATCTGAAACCGTTCAATCGTTGCCGCCCATTACAGAAACCAGGGTTGGGAAGTAACGCGTTATTACTTGTAACGTTACTTTTTTTTGGTAACAAACTGGTAACGACGTTATATTTTTTAATTAATAACGGTAACGGTAACGCAGTTATATTTTTTAGATAACTGTAACGAATATAAAATCGTTATTTTTGTCGTTATTTTGTACGTCTATAATACATATGTATGAAATAAACACATACGAATTTTAAAAAGGGGGAACTTTATATGTTTGACCATATTGCGATCAATTATAACTACTCCAGATTTTATGTTGAGCTGGTTAATTAACGATGTGGATCATCAAAATTTGATAAAAAAGTTACGAAAATTGTAACGACTCATTACTTTTTGAGTAACGAGTAACGGAAACGAGTTACTTTTTTCAATGCGTAACGAGTAATGGTAACAAGTTATTTTCAAAAGTAACTTTCCCAACCCTGACAGAAACCGATACAAAAGTCATGCAGCTCGCACAGCCATGCCGCCAAAGTTTATATGCTCTCAACTTTTTGATGAGTTCTTCAGCGATAATTTGGTTTAATTGTCCGCAGCTCTTTTATTTTGCACACTAAATTTAGGTCTATTAATTTGAATAAAAATTAGGCAATTTTGTGATATATATATATATATTTAATTTTTTGAATATTTCTCAAAGGCTATTAATTTTTCAAACTATATTTCTTGCGATCTCTTTTGGCTTTCGATGTTGGATAAAGTATGAAACTTTATTACATATACACGCATATAGCTACGCTTATATCGTATCAAAAAGTGTATTTGACAAACCTGGTTTCCTCGCGCGTCGATAACAGAGCTGAAATTTTAGGACTCTGTTTACTTTTCTCTGAACTATTTCCGGAGAAAGAGAACTGTGTATAATTTCAATATTGTCGCAAAGCGAGTATATCCGTAAAAAAAAATGCAAAAAAATTTACGGTATAAACTGGAACAGCTGGTTGCGCGCGTACTTTCGCTCCTAACTAACGCTCGTAACGTTCCTATAATAACATGATTTTTACGATGGGAGAATCTTTCGATTACGCAGTAAATTCTCGCGTTTGATGAAATAACTTTAGAAGAGCGCGTGAAACGAATTGTATATTGTTTTTTACGCGAGCGTTAATATCCCGCGGAAAAAAACTGATAGCTTTTGCAACATTCATTCAACTTCTATTTAATTTGGCGCTGGTTTACATTTTTATTTCGATTTTTCTATAAATTGCGTAACGTTTCTCTCGTAAAATATACACGTGTATACGCTACGTATGTCACTAGTTCCGGAGATATTGTATGTAGGTATACAAGTTTTATGTTGCGTGCTTCATGCGGCTGCTTTACGAATGTGGTTTCTTCAATGACATGGCAAACATTTCGTATAATTCCGTATAATTATAAGAGAGAAAGATATGCAAACCGCATATGTTTCGTTTCCGCATGTGACGCGTTGCTTTCGTTCAAAGGAAAATGAACTCTTTATTTATGTTGGCCGTGTATCATTCATGATACAAATCCTTGCGCGCGGCAGGTCCAGTTTTCACGTTGATGCGCGCGTTTTATGGACCCTTCGACGTCGTAAACATTTAATGCCGATCGATTTACTGGCGCGAATAATAATAAATGCAAGCGTGTGCTGGGCGTTGATAGAATACCGGCTAATCCGTTTAATACTCCGCATTCTAGAATTTATGACTTGCAGCGTTTGATCACAAAGTGCTGTCGCGACCAACGAATTAGGCATAAATGCCGACAATGGGGAAAAATATGGAAAATTGAAACTGCACAAAGGCAAAGGTTTATTTTGCAGTAACGAACTGCTCGTGTAGAAATTATACAATAAAACTGTATGATTTATATAGCACAAAAGCTGTGGCTACTATAAAATTAAAATTAATATGATAGATATTATTAAATTAGAATTAATAAAATAATATATAAATGTATATTATGTAGAGTAGTATTATTGAAATTTTTGAAAGTATTAAATATATTTAATATAAAACAGGAGATTTTTTAATTTGTTACATTTTACTCTATTTGAAATTATTATCGTCATTATTATTACAGTCATTATTATTACAGTAGAAATTTTCATTCGTAATACGTGTGATTTTCCCGAGAAAGTCGAGATATCGATGTAAGAATGAGATGCCTGATAAGAATTCAAGGGAGATAGAATGGAGGTCATATCAAATGAAAAACGTGACGAGAAAGATATTTGAAAGAAGATTTTTAGCCATACATATTGAACAGCGACGTAGCACGTGAAGAGGACGAGATGCGTATTCCGGAATTTTTATAGAGAAAACCTATTTCTCTAGATCCTTATTCCGACAATTATTCGGTCAAATGTCACGTCTTGTCGTTTCTCCATTTACCGCATTTGAAGGTTACAGACGTACAATCCAATGATTTGAAACGTAACGCAGAACGTGCTCGTAAGCCGCAGCAAAAGAATACTAAAAATACCTGTACGTTCGCATAATTTGCAAAAATGAAAGAAAGAGAGAAGTTCGGCATTATCCAGCGTGTGGGAGGAAAATGATTAAAGCCATTTCGCCTATTTGTATCTGCGCGATCCGTGTCCGTCCCAGATACGAGGACGAGAGCTCGCCGAACAGGCGCTTCGAAGTCGAAGCCTCCGGAGACAAGATTGACCAATCGGCCGTGGAAACAGACTGTGGTGGGTCGAGCGACGACAAACAAAGGTATCGCGTGATTCCTCTCGAGGCTGGAAGCTGGCGGTGACCCGCGAACCAGGATTCCGGCTGGTCGACCGAAGAGTCCGAAGAGATAAGTGCAAAGGGGACTTTCGAGGGAGCGACGTCGTCCTCACCATCGTCCTCGCCATCGTCGTCGTCGTCGTCGTCGTCGTCGTCGTCGTCGTCGTCGTCGTCGAAGCAGCCAGCGGCTGCATGCATTATGCAGGCCGTGGGAAATGGACGGACGCGAAATGTCTGTCGCACGGACGACCTGCCCCGCACCCGCGCCCCGCTGCAGCGGGGGTGAACTTGATGTGGCCGGTGTAAAAAGGACGAGGACCGACCAACGAATGGCCAAACGAGAGATGCGCGGCTGGGCTAAGAGATTTCCCAGAAGAGATTTCGAGGCACCGCCACTGCCGATATGGCACGCGATCGATTCGCCGGGTTTACGCCCGGCTTCTCGCTCTCCTCGATCGACAGATACGCGCGATAAAACGTCTGAAATATTGTGATAACGTCACGCGCACGTATACATGTCTCTCAAATCGGAAACTGGATTTGGAAAATGAATTACAATATGACGTACAAGGGCGTTGTCTGCATTTTTATCTAACTGTACACGGAAAGAACGATTTTGCTGAAGTATCTAAAAATTTAGCCAGATACAGATCTGAAAATAATTATGTTGGACCATCCAAAATAATTATGCAGGACGCTCAAGCATAATGACAATGCTGCAAAAAGTTTTGACATCCTAGCAAACAGCTTGAGCGTCCTACATAATTATATTGGATGGTCCAACATAATTATTTTCAGATCTGCATCTGACTAAATTTTTAGATACTTCAGCAAAACCGTTCTTTCCGTGTAAGAATAGATCTTCCTAGATGATGACAGTGCAGGGATCCCTCACTATCAAGAAATTAGCAGAACTTTGACTCTTTAAAATTTTACAGAGTACACTGAAAAAAAATTCTTGGTAAACTTGTGAGATACATTTAGTAACACTTTCTTTTGAAGTATTTGATTATTATTACCGATTATAATAATAATAACAAAATTTGCTCTTTTATAATTATTACAAATGTTTATAATTATTACAAAATGTTTTGTTATTATTATTATAATCGGTAATAATAATTAAATCCTTCAAAAGAAAGTATTACTAAATGCACCTCACAAGTTTACCAAGAACTTTTTTTTTCAGGGTATGGATAGAAATATACAATGATGCAATTACGATTCTCGTCTCTTTACAAGATACGAAGTTTGTAAAACATCCCTGTGAATATCGAATATACGAAAACGACAAACGCTCGTGTCTCGCCAAATCAAAGGAATAAAATAAAACTGAAAGGAATAAAACAAAAGTAAAGGAATAAAATAAAATCAACAAAAGTAAATAAAACTAAAAAATCGAACGCTATGTCGTCCACGCGATGCCGGTCGCGGAAACCGCGGACCGCGACTCCATGGATGTCCGCGGGGCTTCCGCTCGGCCGTGAAACGAAGAGAGCATCGTTTCCGCTTTCCGCCTCCGGGAAGAGCGATATTCGTCGCGTGCGCATTGCGCCTCGCCGCCTTGCTGACGCCACTGGCAGTTTTTAATCTATTTTAATTTCTAACGTTTGCCGCCCGGGTGCCAGCCGGTCCCAGGACGATTTATGCTTAGCAGCAGCAGCAGCAGCAGCAGCAGGTCGTCCGGATGCAGCGTACGTACGTACGTGCCTATGGGACTGCTGCGTGTTTTATGTCGGCTAATCTCGTAAAAATTCATGCGAAATAACGCCCGTGCTTCATCCGCCCCGCACGTTCTCCAACCCCCGCCGCTTGCAGCCGGGCACGTTTCCCATCGTGCGACTCGACCCGCGCCGAATTTCCGGCCGCCGCCTTCCGCCTCCCGCGATACTCCCGAAACGACGATGCATTAAGACGATGCAAAATAAAACGAGGTAGAAGGCTCGTAAACTGGAGGCTCGACAGAGGCAAGAAAGTGGACTTCGAACTTTGTCGTATCAAAAAGTACAAGGGTGGCATTCCTGTTTATATAAAATACAATTACCTAAGAATTTTCTATACATTTTTTCTTGTTTATGTATGGAGAATTCACCCCTAAAGTTTGTACAAATATTTCTGAATCATCCTGTATAAAGCATTTCTTTTTTTCAACTTAATTTAATTTACAGATTAACTTGATTTAAACTCTAGACTCGCAAGGGAATTTGAAACGTTGTGAATAAACGTGTGAAGAAAAAGCGATGATGCTATCGATGCATTAGCGACATCGGGCATCCAGTGATACGAAAATCGTATCATTGTGCATCGCGCGTAACACCGCTGGGAACAGAGGGTTGTAAGGTCTAACCGGGCATCGCGATTATTCAAGTGAGTTGCCCGTGTGTGAGCGCGCTCTATTTAATATCCGTCCGTGCATGGATGCGAGATACATCGAGGATCAATCCGGTATAGCCATCAAGTAATTTAATCTTCACGCACGCCATGCCCAACTAAAAGCCACCCCCCGTATTCCCTGCTCGGGGGGCAGCCAATGAACCGGCACAGATCAACCGTATCGTGCCATCGCTTTATCCCGCGCGCTGATAAAGTAAACTGCCATTCCGCGTGCGGGAGGTATCATGATAATTGTACCGGCCTGTAATACAGCCTACAAGTAACAAGGCATTTGTGACTCATGTGCTTCTACAGCAACGATTAAGTGTCGCACTGCGAGAGAACCATTGGATGAAATTCCTGAAGGATGTAATTTAAATTTTAATTAAAATTGAATAAATGTCATATTTTAAAACATGCGCATATATGATAATTCAAGAATATCAATGTTTAAATATAAGTCAATCCCTTAATTTGATATCCATTAATTTATTCATATTCTCAGGATTCGCTCATATCTTCGTATTTAGTTTCAAGAAATTTCGATTACCCGCGCTGTAAAATGAAAGATTTCCTTTATTTTATACCAAATTTGGAAATCGCGTTCGCGTTTTAATCTTTTTATTCCTACATTTAATAATAATAGTTACATTTAATAATAGTTTTTTTCACATGTTTATTTTAATTTTCTTAATCATATTCACGAATGAACGAAACATGTATACATTTTTTCTTTCTCCATACATCCCAGGTAACAGAGAAGAATGCAACAAGCATTCCACATTCCAGCAACTGAGAAAGCTACAATCGGTCTCCCTACGTTCCTCAGTGCTATAACAAGTAGTAATCAACAGTAACAAAGTAAAAAAAAATCTTTGATGAGAAAGCTTGTTTGCTCCTACAGTATCTAAATTCCAATTTAGATACTGTAGCAGCAAACAAGTCCGAATACTGTTTCTTGATTGCCCTATTTACCTTATATTAATAAAAATGTAGCCAACCTTTATTGTTTTCGACAGGTGTTAGAAATTATATACATACGGCTATCGAATTTACATATTCCTAATCGAAATAAAAACATGAAACTCTAAAAAGTCATATACTGTAGGATGCATCCCATATAGCACAAGTGATTGTTATGAATTCAAAAAGGATTCACTTCTTTAAATTGAATCCTTTTTGAATTCATAAGATCACTTGTGCTATCTGGGATGTAGTGTATTTTGAGAGGGAAATTATTGATACACTTATCAAGAAGAATTTAAGAAACTTTGTCGTATACACACGAAGTAGAGAAACTACCGTAGAGTCTTTGTTTACTTTACCGTGCACGAAAAATTGAAAAATATTATTCATATACTGGTTGCGCTTCCTACTTTTGCTACCTGTGTTATAAACGAAAATATATGACCCACTTCCGGTGGATAACCGATAAATTTGTCCGAAGAGACGTCCAATGTTACCGACTTCGAACGGCTGATGTGATATCGTTTGTCATGCGGGAAAACGGTCGCGATGTTAGAAAATCGACGACGTAATTCTGGCGCTCATTCGAGCGACAAAGGGCGATCCTCTCGCGGCACCGCGGGACGACGGCGGGGACGGGGGCGCGGAAAGGGTGCCCGATTTATCTTGCAAAACTAACTCATAGGCAATTCTCGCGCGTCGACCATCGGGGGCGGCTCCCAAGACGTCCATTTACAACTTTGCCCAGAGAAAATAGAGTCTTACGTGCAAGATTTACATCCTGCTTTGTCCCGGCGACCGTGTAACTTCCACGGAGCACCCTTTCGCACCCATGCGCGTCATGCCCCCCCTTCGCCATAATGGCCGTGAATTAATAATTCGCGTCGAAGTTTCCGCATGCCCCGAATGTCCCCGATGAAAAGTGTCACAAATCCCGCATCCCGATGTAAGTGTATGTATGTGTGTGTGTGCGCGCGCGCGCACTGTAATGTACGTAAGCGGAAATCGGATCGATCATTATTCATAGTACGACCCCGTCGAACGTCACCGTCCTGTTCCTCCATATTGATTGCGCGGTCGTGATGCAAAGCCATTCGGCTATTTTAACGAGGATCGGTCACAATGAGATAAATTTCATATATGTATCCCGAGATCTGTGGACTTACTGCGATATCTACTCCGCTTTACGCCCAATTATTTGCGGAGTCTCTCAGCGAGTCGATAAAACGATCTCCCTTGTAAATCGAAATTAAAGTCTTTCGGAAATTCGAGCTCTAATCTACGTTCGGCGCAAAATACGATGCGTCCAAGTGCCGACATTTAAACGTCGACTAGCGACCGTCGGTGTGAAGATTAAAACAGCCCCGTTCGTTGCTGCTTTCGACGGCGCTTGCCCGTCGGCCGTTCGATTTATATCCGGTTTCGGCCCCGGAAAACTACGGGCCGCTCTCGCGAAAGAAGCGTGGGAAAACCATTCCTCGCCCACGGATTAATCCCGGGCCGAGCGCGCGAATGTGACGTTCCCTCCTCCCTCATTCAAGGTCATCCGCAGGATTTTTTCCAGGAGGGCCACGATTCAAAACGTTACTTCTAGAATTAGAATACTTATAATTTAAAATTTATACACCTTTTGTTGAAAATTATACACCTAATCCTATGGATTAGGGCAGAGATCGGCAAGCCCAAGTAGAACACGAAAGTCATGATGACGTCAAAATGATGCTAAAATAACGCCTTTGACATCATTTTGACGTCATGATGACTTCAAAATGATGTCAAAGGCGTCATTTTAGCATCATTTTCACGTCATCATGACTTTCTGTTCTACTTGGGAGGTTAGTACAACTTTGCCCTTTCTAAGGGAGAGCAAATGTTTAATTTTTTGCTAATTTTAGAGGGGGGGCAAATGCCCCCTCTTGCCCCCTCTGTGGACGCCCATGCCCTCATTCCTCTTTTTCAGGTATCAGGAGCCGAAGCGGTACTCGTCCAACGGCCGGGACATGACGGTGGTTTTAAGACGCGCCTCCAACAGCCCCACCGACGAGGAGTATATGGAGGTCTCGTACTACTTCCACGACGGTAAGTCGTAAAAAGGGTGCGTCGTCGCCGGACGGGAACGAATGTGCCGCGGTCTGCCGCGCGGCACGAACTCGGCACAAACTCGAAACAAAATATTCCACGTAAGAAATTGGATTATGACGCGCGCCGTCGCCGCGCAATCAAGTCAGCGCGCGTAAACGTCGCGAAATCGCAAGAAAACACGCTCCGTGAACCCCTTTCGAGTTGCGCTCTAGCCCGGTGCAGCTTACCTGTTTTCTTACCCGGTTTTTCTTTCTTTCTTCCTTTTTTGGGTGTTTTTTTTCTCTTGTTCATTACAAGTTACGAGCGCAATCGCGCTTCTTTACGCGCTTCCGGGAAGCTTCCTCGTTTTATATCCCCGAGCGGAAGTTTGAGAAAAATCGCGCGATGTAAGTTTATCCTGTAATTTGATGTCCCTTCCCGCGAGTTTCTTGAATAGTACGAAAATTGCACATAAGTAATTACGAATTATTAACTAAGAATTATTAAGCTAATTTCTTTTGATACAATAATATACATCTCTTCGTTTAATAACACCAGGATTGATGTTATTAAAATAAATGCGTTAGTTGTAATGCCGTTATCGTTACGTTACTTTTTTTATTAACAATTTGGTAATGACGTTACATTTTTTATAACGGTAATGCTAGGATTAAGAAAGTTACTTTTGAAAAGTAACTCGTTACCGTTACTCACAACTCATTAAAAAAACTTTAAGTAAAAGTAATGGGAAAGTAATGCGTTACTTTTCGCGCGTTACTTTTACTTAATAATCATTTTTTTTCAACGAAACAAGTTTCTTTCCAAAACTTGTTTCAATGAAAAAGTAACTTTCCGAACCTTGTCGTTATCGGTATCGTTATGAAAAAATGTTACGTCATTACCAAATCGTTACTAAAAAACATAACAACAACGTTAACGGCGTTACAAGAAACGCGTTACTTCCCAACTCTGAATAACACGTAGTGATCCTCGTTAACGCGACAACAAGGATTGTCCAGTACTTCTTTATAAAACATTAGAAACGATCAGTGCTCGATTGTTGCGATGATAGTATCAACGTCATCTTCGTAATAGGCACAATTTGCGTCCAATCGTCTCAAAATTGGGTTTTTGCCCGTTGCTTCTCGAGTAGTCGACTACGGCGCATGCAAACCGCTAATTACGAGTAACTAATTACCGTAAATACGCCTCGGCATATCGATGTCAAAGCCTCGTTCCCTCTCCCGTTCACTCCTAATCGGATGAGCGTAGGCACGTTCGGACGGTAATCCTGAAATTCGCTTGGCACTCGACCGAGGGATTCTGGTTGGCTGCCGGAGGACATATTCACGATATCGACGCGTCCGTCCTCGCAAAAACAGCGGTCGCGCTTAATCCCGTTTCAAAGATTAGATTTAACCCCGATTAAGTAGCTACGACCTTTTCCTTGGCCGAGCAATCCCAGAGATTAAAATGAGAGCCCCGGATATATTATACGCGCCCTCGCATCGGGCGACTCGTAATTATCCGCGGTCGGATAATTATTCGCCTCCGACTGTTACAGCTATTTTGCAAAGTAAATCCAGATTACCGCGCATCACAGGCTTGAAAGCGCCTAATCTAAACTCGAAACCAGGATGGTGTGTGTGTTTCAGTATAAAATCGCGATTTTCAGCATAAAGCCTTACCGTATAACGTTTAGCACATAATGAGTAATGTAGAGTACATCCCCAAGTAACAAGCTGACGTTATTTGTCGTCATTTTGACGTCATTTTTCGTTAAAATGACGTCTAATGTCGTCAAAATGACGACAAATAACGTCAGCTTGCCACCTTGGTAATAATGAATAATATAAGTAATATATTTTTGAAAGTTATTGACTAATTTCACGCTGTTTAATCTTAATATTTTACTTTGAAATAAAAATGTGCTCTTTCAATATATAAAACCGCGATTTTCAACATAAAGCTTTATCGTATAACGTTTTGCACATAATGAATAATAGAGTATATAATAATTAGTAATGTTGAATAATATAAGTAATATATTTTTGAAAGATATTAACAGTTCACAACTTACTTTTAACATGTGAACATATATAATTTTATGCCTTCAACTGATTTCATATATTAATTGACGTTTATGTATATTTTAATTACTATATGATACATCTACACCAAGAACCTCTTTTACTTTTATCGACACATAAGACATCTTCAAAATAAATGACTGTTCTGTTAAATTTTTATAATTAAAGATGTACGTTGTGCTGATAAGGGCCTTCGTTGAGAGATTAGTATATTTACTTGATAAGGACCCAAACCAAGGGTCGAAACGTCGTAACGTTTTTTATACCAAGCGTTGGCCAGTTGTTGTCGAAAATAAAGATTACTGCATCCTGTTTAATCTTTTACTTTGAAATATAAATCTGCTTTTTTGTCTAACGTAACGTTTGAGAATGTACTTACTCTCCGTTTATCGGATCTATTGTTTTCCTTCTCGCGAATTTAAGCGTTCGGTTTTATTAAAGTTGATAATTAAAATCGATCAAGCGTTTTGGAACACAAGCTAATAGTGCGCGAGATAAAATTTTAACGGACAAAACGAAACGCGGACAGCGGTAATTGAATTTTGATATCGATGAGATTTTAAACGTCGACCGAATTTTACGACACATCATATCGACATCAAATTCTCGTTTTTCGACAAATATTTTTTTTACATTACCCATACGAAATGGCTACCGGCCTCGCTCGTAGCCGGTAGCCATTCCGCGTTACAACAATCGTTACAACAAGCGAGCGGCATATAGATCCAATTGTGGACCATTATAAAAAAGGCGTAAATGACAAGAATCAAAAGTCATGTCTGGCGACAAACTATCCGCCGTCGATGGGACTGGTGATTGACGAGAGTGATCGTGTCGCGCCGGTCAACGTTATTACATTTACACGTGTTACACGCGTGTTACACGCCGTGCATCCGTACCTCTCACAATACCTATCTCTCTGTTCGTCGCGGCGATCGATGAGGACAGTCGTCCGCGACCGGCGTTTGAAGTCTTAAATAACAATGTTGTATTTAAACGGGGAAACAAAGCGCGCACGTCAACTGCGTTTGAATCGACCGACAACTTTGCACATCAGCTTTTTTGTTCCACGTTCGTAACGACGTCCCACACAGAGATCACATCGTTCCCGTTGTCGCTGTTTCATTTTTTGCTCCCCTTTCCTTTTCGCGGAGGCGGTCGTTGAATATCAAGATCGAACGTTTTCGAATTCCGTTCTCCACCGGAATTCCGGTGCCTACCTTATCTCGCGCCGAGTACGATCCGGTGGAACATAAAACTTTATGCGAGACCGGGGAGACCGATCTCCTTATAGGAAAGGGGTCGAAATTCAACCGGGCGACCCCGAATTGCCGCGAATAATCATGCGAAATTGCCATGTAAGAAACGGAATGAGGGAATCCCGTCTGCCGAGCGAACTTCGACTCGAAATAAAAGTGCCCGTAAGGCGTTTACCCACCTATAACTCGCAGAAATATATATCCCTCTGACTGCGAGAAACTGTCTTGGGGAAAAAAATTAAGCTAAGAGGCGCGAGGAGAGAAGAGTTACAAAAGTCCCGCGAGAGTTGAGCGAATACGAACTGAAACGATAAAATGAAAATATTTTATATTCGAGATGGCTTCGGTAATTTTCTCAATTGACATCCCGAGTGGATAGTAATTTTTACATTTACGTTATATCATATTTTTTCTATTTATTATAATCTTGTTGATTTATTATTTTATAATTAAACTAGTTTTTTCGCCCGCGCCTCGCACAGGCTCCCCTATGTTTGTCTATTTGTAGACCGTAGACAGTGATTTTTTTAGACCCTAGACGGTGTTTTTTCCACGATAATAATAACATTTACCCAGAAAAAAATGGGGAAAAAATGAACCTTTTTCTGAAAACTTTATATGGGGGCTCCTCTGACCCCTTCCAAAAACCGTCTACGGTCTAAGTTAGAGTATCATGAGAAAGTATATAACAAATTTGGTGGTTCTATATTGAAAACTGTAGATTTGCATAGCGAACAAACATACATACATACATACATACATACATACAAACATACATACATACATTTATTTTTATATATATAGATAAATAGAATATATAAATTAAATTTATAATTTAAAAAAATTTTTAAATAATCAACTTTTGTTGCACAAGAAATTATTAAATAACAGAGGAATTACAAAATACATATATTTTTGTATACAGATCAGAATCCTTCTTTGATTATTAATGTCATATCTCTCTTTCGTTCCATTTACGCTAACCTCATTGATTTAATAAATTTATAATTAACTTGCTGCACAAGAAATTGTATTGAATTACAGAGAAATCTCGGGATACTATTTTTTGCGTACAAATTAAACCCCTTATTTTAAATTATGCAAAGCATAATTTACGAGGTAATTTCTCTTGACACTTTCACAAGCAATATATTTTCATCTGATGCTCCAGAACGTGAGGGTGGCACTCAGCAGCCGGCCAGCGTGTGCGACGTCGAATATTATGGACTGACGTCGCCGGTGGAGGGTTCGGTGGTGCATCCGGAACCGCATCGGCTGTTCGCCATGGAAGGCCCGGTGAAGTGCAGGCAGCACTTTATACCGGCGCCCAACCAATCGGTGGTCATTACTGTGAGTTCCCCCGACGAAATGTCTAATCTCTATCGTACGTTCAATTGGCCGCCGGGAATTAAATCCTCGTAAATTCATTCTCGGCTCTTAGACGCACCGTTTCGCGCGAACCAGATTTCTCGCATTTTAAATTCGCTCGAAGGAAGAGAAAGAACGTCGCGCGAACAACATCGTCGAATGCACGAGGGTATTTTAGGAAACGAGGAGTAGTCCAAAAGTTAAAACTTTCTATCTGTACTCGTGGCGCGAGTCTTTAATCCACGTTGAAATAATATTCCGCAGGATCAGACGCGAGTTCCGAAGGCGAGACCACGATTTAGCTACGGGTTGCACAGCAACTCCTGCGAGAACGATAAAGTGCAACAATTGAATTCCTGGTGGAAACATACCAACTGTAATCCCGCGCTGAACGATACGAACGTCGTATCCGTGTTGCGAATCCGTTGCGTACAACCGGGAAAATCGTGCAACTTTAATCCTCTACGTCGAGCTTACATAAATCATCTATATATATATACATATATATATATACCTATATATTTTTATTTATCTGAAAATTAAAAAATTCATTTATGGCACTTGCTGTGAATTATTCTTTATTTCAAGAACCCTTTAAACTTATGTATAATACCGGTAACCAATAGGAAACGATACAGGTAAAAGAATTTCAGGTAAATGAAAAAATATAGATATCTTATACTTTTGGCCAAGATTATATATGAAGACCCGGGGGGAAAAACAATTAAGGAATGTCAGTTTTATACTTTTGAGTAAAATTAATTTTAAAGTTTGTTATTTCTCCTATACCCGAATGTTCTACCTTCATTTTTTCACTGATTAATACAGTTTTTAATCCAAGATGTACATTGTAGTATGCTAGTATCATTGATGTTTGTAGTATCTCTTAAACGCTACAAAATGACGTGCGCGCGCGACCATATCTCATTTTTAATAAAACTAACATTCCTTGTTTTTCTCCCCGGGTCTTCATATATATATATATATATATATATATATATATATATATATATATATATATGCATATATCATATACAAAAGTGCATCTTAGTCACGGGAGAGACAGCGAACAAATTTTAACTAGAAACCGCACGTACGGCATATTACTCAATAATTAATTAACTGTGTTTTCGCTATTCTTTTAGCCTCCGTCGTTCCGCCCGTACAGATTTTTACTCGCACTTTTTGGAACGCTGATGCCTCTGTTTGCAGGTGAAGGGTAGCACGAAGCAGACGCCGAACAACCCGTGCGAGACCAAGTGCGGCGACAGCGGCTGCCACTGCGTCAGCAAGTCCCTGGAGAGCATGGACCACCTCCTGCTCGTCTCCGAGACCGGACACATTGTCACCTGTCTCTGCGGGAATTACCAGGTAAACGCGAGCGGCGGAAAAACTTTATTCCGTGACCCCGCCTCGAATGAGCGCATCTCGACGGAGGAGCGGCCGCTCTTACCCCACGCGCACTTCCGCTTCTTGAATGCCGCGAGATAAAAGCTATCGTTATTATCGCAACTTTTATATCTTCCGCATTGTCACGCGAAAACGCCGGTGATGTCGTTAAAATATATCGCTCGCTATACGCAATTTTCCACAAATGGCCCTATAATATTTGTCGTGTCGTTTCTCTCGGCGAGATGCTTCTTTATTTTCCTTTAAAAAAAATTCATTAGTGCCTGACTTTTGTAAAAATCTGAAATACATTTTTTATCGATGAATTGACTATCGTGAAACTCTGCGGGAGAATTGTTATTTGTGGAAAATTAATTCTGTGTAATATATACAACGTTATTAACGTTCGCATGTAATGTATATCAGTTTCATTAACGTGATTTCATCATTTACCACAATGTTGTACAATCAACGTGCATGAAAATTTTAAATTCATTGTGTAATAATGTGCGTTATTTTTAGTAAATTTAATATGTGATTGTTACAACGTATGTACATACCGCAAAATAAAATGAGAAAGTGGCACGCATTCAAAAACGCTCGGATGAGATTTACGTTTAGCTGGAAAAATGTTTAGCAGAAAGTTGTCGACGCTAAATAATTTATTCCAAGCATTTGCCACAATCTCGCGCGTACACCGCACAACTGACCTGACTTTGACTCTATCCACACGATGATTATTAATAGACGTATTATCAGATTACACCTGATCGAGTGTAATCGTTATGGCGAGTCTATAAACGGTAATACGATTTCGATTCGTGGGATCATCATTTCATATTCAAATGCCCGTTACTCCGACACAATTGAGGCTATCATGCAAACAACAAGCTAAATCTGTGTAATTTAACTGTATAGGATTAAATCCGAAATCCGCGATTGATAATTAAGCGTATTGCCCGGTTGTCAATAAGTCATCGATATCGCTTCTCATCCAATATTGCGACCAATATCTTAATTAAATTTATTATTATATTACTATTGGCATTTTATCTTGGCTTCTTTTATCGGCGGTGTTCGTGTTATTTTCAATTTCTCAACGGTTCTTTTACTCCGCGCTTTTTTTACTTTCTTTAAACGGCCCACCATTTCCCACGTCGTAACCCTCGACCCTCATTTCATCCGTCTAACGGGATCTATTATCGCGCAGGACTGGCTTCCGGTAGGCATCCGTAGTTGGACACCGGTCTACATCGAGTGGTCGAGGTCGTCGAGGGCGGGCCTCAATTTCCACGCGGCCTACAAGTTTATCAATGACACTTACTGCGGCGATCACACAACGGCGGAGCCGGAAGGCGAGGTCAATGGCGGTGATCTGGCGAGCGCCGGGCTCAAGCTGAACCAGTATTACCAGCAGAAGTGTACCTGGATCCTGGACTCACCGATCGACCGGCAACTCGTCATCGAAGTCAAGTCCACTCAGAGCCGTGAGTAGATTTGCATCTATATTTCCTCGCAGAAGTTACTCCAACAAAAGAGATTTGTTTCGACTCAACTGGCCAATATTTAATTTAAATTAATATATCGCGAATCGCG
>NJRQ01000018.1:358526-394461 GCA_003063805.1 Aphaenogaster ashmeadi
AATGGCAGTGGGTCGCGAGATTAAAGAGACCACCGGATTTACCACGACAACGGAAGCTAAAGCTTCACCGTGTAGAAACCACCCTGTATCCTCTCTCTCTCTCTCTCTTTCTCTTTTACCCTGTCACGTTTCTCGCGTCATTCTCCCGCTTTTCGCCCTTTTCCGCCTTCGTCGCCTTTCCCATTTCTGCGGTACGTAAATCGTCGTCTTACGAGCGCGACAAAGGCGACTACCTATCGCTTATATTCGAGCCTGGGAATATTACGATTGTTCCTCTCGGGTGAAATGCAGCATGAGGAATATTGTTCCTTCTGATGTAAGGACAGCTGCGTTCGTGGGTGAATTTACGTTTATTTCTGCGGCCGTGTGCAATCATCTCCTCCGAAATTGATGGCTCAATGCTATCGATTTTTCATGCAATACTATTATTTGTTTATAATATGAGACGATTTATTTATTTCAATACTTTTCCCGCTCGATTTCAGTCCTGTTTTCTCTTGAAGCTCTCGTGACGGCGATCGATCGATGCAGCGGGACGTATGTATATGTAAAAGTACAATAAATTGTGATCTGTACGTTCGTATGGGGAAATATCATCTATTGGATGCGGAGAATACCCTCTGCAATGTTTCAAGAAAATAGGATTTTATTGGTCCACGAATATATGAAAGACGGAATATTGAACTCGGTGCAGAAAGCTTTGATTTATGCGGACAGATTACGCGGATGAGATTCGATATAAAAAAAAGAAGATTTCTCGATTCCACCGGGGCGTGTCCTGTCTTCTTATGTCGACATCTTGGATGCAATTACGGCGCGTGTATTTACTTGCTTAAGGAGCGCGGCAATAAGTAACGAGTGAATTATTAAATGAATTAATGAGGCTTCGTGCATTTCTATGAAACCGTCCGCTTTACGTACCGCCGCGAATCGAATTACTCCTCGCGGCGACGACACTCTATCCGCAACTTCGCCATAGAAATGTCGCTGTCCCCGTTCCTTTCATCTTCTCGTTTCTACCTTCGCTCCATAGCTTTTTCATTTTCTTCCTCCTCGCCACCTTACAGAATATTATAAGTGGAGTCGGAATCGTAACCAAAGCCCGGCAAACGCCGGCACCGGAAATGGCTTTAATATACCTCTCGAGCCGTGGTATCACCGTAGTACCACCGTGCTTCTTTCTTTCTGTCTTCTCCTCCCAGTCGTTCTTCTTACGAAATTTCATCTTCGAATGATGCATTTTCTGGCAATGAAAGGTTCGCCAATGTTTACCGCATGGACAACGACAAGCCTGGCAATAAACAAGACTATTAGTTCTCTCATGCATGCACTTTGTGTTAAAAGACAAAGAAGGAAAGAATATATGCTTGTATAATTTTTTCCAATTATTAATTATTACATATTTAAATAACAAGATTAATTATCGAATTACTTTGAAACAATTTTGAACGAAAATAAATTCAAGAAAGGTATTTAAAGCACCACGCAAGTTAATTTAGAAGAGAGATTCTTCTTCGGAAGAAGTCCGAGATTAATAGGTCTGTGAAGTTAGCACCCCAAAACGCGAATTTTTATAAAATGCCAATGGCATTCGTTTGTCCACGATTTGTCCACTTTTGTCCACCCAACATTTTCATTTGTCCACCCTTCAAAAAGAAGTTATGCGACCAAATTAAAAAATTGACAAAATTTGACATCAGCATCCCCGTGAACATTTTTCATTATTGCGAAGCGGGATACGATTGTCCACGATTTGTTCACGTTTGTCCAACCAAAATTTTCGTTTGTGCACCCAGCAAAACAAAGTTATAAACAAAATAAAAAAACGAGCAATTGTCAAGGTCTGTGAAGTTAGCATCCCAAAACGCGAATTTTTATAAAATACCAATGGCATTCGTTTGTCCACGATTTGTTCACGTTTGTCCAACCAAAATTTTCGTTTGGCCACCCCGCAAAACAGAGTTATAAACAAAATAATAAAACGAGCAATTGTCAAGGTCTGTGAAGTTAGCACCCCAAGACGCGAATTTTTATAAAATGCCAATGGTACTCGTTTGTCCACGATTTGTCCACTTTTGTCCACCCAACATTTTCGTTTGTCCACCCTTAAAAAAAAAGTTATAACCAAATTAAAAAATTTGACAAAATTTGACATTAGCACCCCCATGAACATTTTTCATTAATAGCGAAGCGGGATACGATTGTCCACGATTTGTCCACGTTTATCCAACCAAAATTTTCGTTTGTCCACCTAGCAGAATTGAGTTATTAACAAATAAACATAAAAAATTAGACAGTGACTGCCCTGAGTACTTCTGATTGCATTTGTCTAATTTTTTATGTTTATTTATTAACAACTCGATTCCGCTGGGTGGACAAACGAAAACAATGAGTGGACAAACGATGCCAGTGCTTAATTAGAAGAAAATGCAATCAGAAGTGCTCAGGGCAGTCACTGTCTAATTTTTTATGTTTATTTGTTAATAACTCAATTCCACTGGGTGGACAAACGAGAATAATGAGTGGACAAACGATTCCAGTATGTAATTTAAAGGAAACGCAGTCAAAGTTGTTCTTAGTGACAATTGCTCGTTTTTTTATTTTGTTTATAACTCTGTTTTGCGGGGTGGACAAACGAAAATTTTGGTTGGACAAACGTGAACAAATTGTGGACAATCGTATCCCGCTTCGCAATAATGAAAAATGTTCATGGGGGTGCTGATGTCAAATTTTGTCAAATTTTTTAATTTGGTCATAACTTCTTTTTGAAGGGTGGACAAAAGAAAATGTTGGGTGGACAAAAGTGGACAAATCGTGAACAAACGAATACCATTGGCATTTTATAAAAATTCGCGTCTTGGGGTGCTAACTTTACAGACCTGAGATTAATGACGGCGCATCTTGCAATGCTCTTTCTACTTATGCGTCGCATGGGAAGTCGTAATACCCGTAATATCCATGATTTATTTGGACATATTACGACACCTTCGCAAACACATGTCCACGTTACAAGAGCGTATTTATATCATCGCGATATACCGACGTTCGCGAGTACTGCTACCCTGTCCGCTTTATGCTACGCTTCTTCTACTTAACAGGGCCCTGCACGGCGTGGAACCTGACGATACACGAGTACAGGAAGAACGGCGACCCCGCCGGGCCCAGAATATATACGTTCTGCTCGAGGGACACGCACAAGAATTTCACCCTGCCGTGGAAGATGAACACCGTGGTGGTTAGGTGAGTTTCTTACCCCCGGCCCTCGCCCCGGCCGATTAACCCGGCGAAAGTTCCGCCGCGATCTTGTCTATTAGCTACGTTTAACGACAGTTCCGCGACAGTTTCGACGGGGGGAGATTATGACACGGTCGGCTGAAATATAACGGCGTTTTACCGGCGTGCGCGATCGAGCCCGCGCTCCGTTTGTACCGCATAAAACCGCGGTGGGATTGATGCCTGCGCGATCCGTTACTGTCGTCTCGCACGAAGAAATTATCCACTGATTAACAATCGGCCATCGTTCATCCCGCCTTACGACGGCAATCCCAGTTACAACCGCGGCACATTACCCCTTCCCCCTATTCCATAATCTGAGGGATATGAAGAAAAATATGCTTAACAGCAGCTTCTTCGCGGGGTACTTTCTCAAGGGCTCTGGCAGTGACCGATGCGGTTGAATCGAACAACGACAGGGCCGTTTTTATCATTTTTATTGGTACTCCAAGAATTATTATTCTTTCCGAGTTACGAAAAATGATAGAAGAGAAGAATATACGAAAGAGTCATGTATTGAAACTTCGATGATACCAAATTGCCTCTAAATAATGCGTTGATTCATAGGTCTCATCCACATAAAATTATATTTACATCATCTACATGAAATTATACCTATTACTTAAAACTTATATCTACTGAAATTATATCTGTCTCTTATATTTTATATTAATTATAATGGTTAATTCGGATATTGTTTGTCTTTTTCACACATTCTCACTGCATTGTATTCTTATAAGTTACTTCACTGATATTTGTTAATATTTTCTTTAATTGCTCCAATTAGATATTATTATTTATTCTATAAATATATCCTCTGTATATTTTAATGTGTATATCATATTTGTATAATCTTAATTTTAAGTCGTATATCAGCACATAAATTATTATTATTGTTTTATTGTTATTTTAATTATATAAAAGAGATCTAGGCTTATAAGTTATATTATTGCTGATATGCCTCACCTTTTGAAGTTCTCTATACTTTCGCTTCCATGCATAATAATTTATTTCACTTACACTTTAATAAAAATATTATTCTTATTACTATTATTATTATTATCATCTTATAATCATTATTCATCATCTCCAATTTCTAATATCTTGGATCAAACTTACAAATGGGAAAGATACTTTGAAATATAAAAAATCATAGCCAATGTCTTCACGTCGAAAGACACGAACAGCTTCCGAATAAACCGCGTAATATTTGTTTTAAAAAAGTGAGGAATTCTAAGCTCGTGAGCGAGAGGTATTATCGACGCACATGGATAAGATCTGATCTGCTTTTCAGGCTGCAGGCTCTTGGGAGGACCGCCCCGCAGTACACGATGAGGTGGCGAAGTCAGACGGTGATCGCCAACACTCGCAAAAGCGGACCATCGCCAGCCCCGAACTCGCACGTGGTGCGCTCCTCGAGTATGGCCGAGCCGCGGGGGACGGCCCTCGTCCTCGTCCTCCTGTTCGCGATCCTACTCGCGCGCCCGTTCGACTGTTGAGACTGTTAAGCTCGGGGAAGATCGCGTTAATGCACACACGTTCCTGTTAATCGAATCGCGAAGCCCACGTTACTGTCTTACGTGTACATAAACGGCGAGGACTCGCGCCGGTCCTCGTTTTACGTCGCTCGATACGAGATGTTTTAAGAAGATGGCACATCCCGGCACTCCCCCTCGATCGGCAGTCGAGATCTCGCGGGCTGGCTCGTTAATCCCCGGTCGCGTAATTATCACGAGAGAAATATTTTAGACGCGGAAGAACTTGTCGCGCGACGCGGGGGATAAATAGCGAGGAAATTTTAACTGATCTCTGTTATATTTTTCACTCCAATGTACGATCCAATCTTGCGCGGTGTGAATGGAGAGTTAACGAGCCAGAGTTCACCGTTCTTCGATCGAATCGTATGCATATACATATTATACACACACATACATGTACGTCGGAATTAAAGAGAGTGATGATCAGCACGTCTAATAAGCGATTAGCTCGCACAGCCGACTGTCACTCGATCTGAAGAAGTGGATCTGTGAAGTCTTTAGATCGTTCACTCCTCTCATCCGATTAATTTGAAACTTTTTATATTCTCTATGCAAATAAATAATGAAAGTTGTTTCAAGATCTTTCATTGCTCTACTCCTTACATTTCATCGTTATTTTATTAGAGTACAATAAAATATTATTCTTTATTTAATATATTCTATATTTAATATATTTTTAATATGTATTTCTTCAATCTATATTTTTTATCTATAAATCGTTAGTCTCTTTAATATTTTATTGTAGAATTCAGCCGCCTTAATTTCCAAAATGTTTTTTATAAACTAGCTGCTGGATTTTTATTAAAGCTATATGATCCTGCTAAAATCGCGATCATTCCCTGATCATTCCTGAAAATATCGCGTATCATTTTTCACTGTATTTTCACCATTTTCACAGATTTTCAAACTTTTACTTGAAGCATATTAATGCCAGCGCGATATGGCACGTGTATATATTATATATATATATAAAGCAAATTAACATGCAAGAACGCGATGCACGGATTTGAAGTAGCGAGAATCACACGAGTCACCTCTCTCTCACGCGAATGCCAAATTACACGTGTAAGAGATTACAACCAGCGGTAGCGACATGTGTACATAGGTAGCGGCGTTGATAGAATTTGTACAGAACACGATTAATTGTCTATCCTAAGTCTGCGGATTACTGTAAAGTAACGATAAGATAAGTAATCTTACGCGGCTCCGAAACGAAGGAAGAGAGAATGTATTTTAACGAACGAGCTTCGCGTGCCCGAAGGCACTTTGCGATTTATTGTTATACGTTTTGTCAGCCGAACGGGATGCCCTTATCTTGACGAAATTATCGATCCATGTCTTTCTCTCTCTTGAGGGACCCACAGTTGAGGACTCACGCCAAACATCCGTTCTCCAAGTGTCTCACGGAGATGGGGTGCGCCGATTCGCTGGCAAACTGATTGATTATTACCGGAGTAAAAAAAAAACGAACGGAAATAAATGCTAAGGTCGTAAATATTTAATGTACGCAATTCACCAAAATGCCAGCCAGTAGAACCAGACCGCAGATCGTGTACTTCGGTTGTACAACAGTGCGAGAATATTTCTACGATTTTCCATTGATTTTATAAATCCACGAGAGATCGTTGTTTTTTTATATCTAACTAAGTATAACGCGTAATGTAATGTAACGTGTTGGCCTAAGTATAATAATACTAGTCATTCTCATGCATTTTCTCTGAAAGAGAAATCTCTTTGTATCTCAAATGTAGTGCAAAGAAATTTGTATTATGTTCCTGTGCGTATTGTTCTTGGTAAACTCTAATTTTTATGGACATGATTTTTATATACATGATTGCGTTTTAAAAATGAATACTTATAGTTATATCGAAATATTGCTGTCTTTCTAATACCGAATTTACGTTTTAAATTCCCAGAAAGTAGCTCATAAATACGTTAATTTGTTTGAATTTATTTTTCCATCTTTTGCTTCGAAGAAATAAAATCTCGGGATGAATTAGGGCAAACTGATTACTGACACATTATGCTTGATATCAGAAGTTTTGTCTGAGGATTTCAATGTTTATTGCTGTAACAGACCGAATTATTTTTACACACAGTTCGTTTCTAAACGAACTGAATTCGTGTTTAGCCATATAACACAAAAAAGTACTCATATTGCGATACGTTATGTTATAATTCATAAGATAAGCAACCTACGTCGAAGAAACCTCGTCAAAACAGATATGAAAGTCCGTACCTACTTAATTATCGCAGAATCGACTGACGCAATGAGATTGAAATCGAGGCACAGCAATACATGATTTATATAAAAAGCGTAGATGAAATGTCGAGAAACCAATTTCCCAGGCAGAATTGTGACAAATCCCACGTGTCTTTGTGTTCATGCAATATTCTCACATTTATAGAAATTGTGTTCAGGATTATCACTGCGCATTTATACAATAGCTGGCTTTTCACCTGAAAAGCATACCGATTTTACACAAACGTGCGACCTACGAAAGAAAAATACGTGTTTCATGTACATGTATTAGCCGCGTATATATATAAGTCACAATAAATAGTCAATTGTTTCATATAAAGTCTAAATAAAGTAATATAAAACACTAATTGTCCTTATGTTTAGCTTCAGGCCAGCACTCATAATTGTAAGAAAATTTTTTAGTCGATTGTATAATCCACTTTAAAAATTACAGAAAAAGAAAACAGCAGATAACATATTGAATTGCGAAATATGAAACATGGATAAAAATTGCAGTTACTTTCAGTATCCTATTAGCGAGAAGTTTTTATAATTTGAAGTAGTAATTATAATCTTGGACTCTTGGACATTTGGTTCAGTGAAAATGTATACACATTTTTTTATTAATGTCACGTTCTACATTTTACATTACTATTTCTGATTTTATTACGTATTAACTATTCATTTATACATTAGCAACGTACAGCAATATCAAATGCATTATTACGTTATAATTAATGAAATATTTAAGTGGATAATGCAGTTTTGTCAATTTATAGAAGTTAGGAAAGAAACCTAAAAGAATCAGAATACACAGATAATTAAATTAACAAATATATCATTAATGTTTTTTTACATCCTGCGAACAGACCTTTTAGATTATGTTAATATTTGCTTGTTTTTAATTTCACATAGATCCGAGTGTGAGGAAGAATAAGATATAAATACAGCAAAAAAATTTAATTAAAATTATAATTAAAATCCCATTCTCCAATTTTTTTATATTAAAAAATTTGCAATGTACTCAAAATATATTATTAATGTACATAAAACTTATATTAACATTACATAAAATATTATATATGTATGCGTATGTGCTCACGCTACACACTACTCTGTTTTTATAATGAAAATACACAAACATTTCCTATACTAATATATTAATTTGTGTATTTGTTATAAAAAATTATAATATCGCGAATATGAAAATATCACATAATAAATATACCTTCATTAAAAAAGAACATAATTTATTCACATGTAAGTATGAACGCAATCTACATGCATAATGTAGCTACATACGTATATTATATAATAAAAACGATCGCACGAGACAGACATTAAAAGTAACATATCTTAATAGATATTTAAATTTAAAAATCTTAACAATACAATCTGGTATGTCTGATAAAAGAAAGAGGAAATATGAGGAGATCGATATACATACAATAATTAATAATATATGGTAGGATAAAAAGTCATTTGCTCTAAGTAACAGCGTTTCATTTTTCTAGACGATTACGATATCTAATAAAATATATACAATTGCGTTAAATTCGATATTACATGAAAAACAAATAAAATGTATATATTATTATATATTTGCATATAGACACAAATCTGAAGTATTACTTTGAAAAGGAGTTAAATTTTAACTCCATAATAACAGCTCTGTGGCATGCAATGTTCAATTATGATGCATCTATATCATAATATAACAACACAACTTGATTAAAATTTATAACATGTCAACTATCGTTTATACATTAACAATCAATAATCGGACAACAACACTCGTTCATAAGAATCTGAAAATTCAAAAAGATTTTTCCTATACATATTAGATAGAGTCCATTGATCCCTATTAATTACCATGTTTTCGTTAATTATATTTGTAATATCACTCGTAATTATGATCGTGAACAACTGAATTAACAATCTGATATCCTAAATGCAAATTTTAATCTTTCGCAATTATGCATATTTCTTCTAACCGCATTAATCATCATTAACAATGTATCAATCTAACTATTGCAAGATAAAAATTTCAATGATTTTTATGAAATTAAAATTTGAGCGTTTTATTATTACGAAATTAGATATGTACTTTCATTAAAGAATATATTTTAAATAATTTCATCGCATCTATACACAAAGTAAGAAAACAATCAATTATGTAATCGTAAAGAATGTGATATCAACAAAAAAGAAATTATTCTGAACTGAACGGATACTCTAATATATATAATTAAATATATAATACAGAAAATCTATACAATTTTACAAATATATTTTTAATCATATTTCTAGTTTTAAAAAATCTTTATTATCTACCAAAAGAAAATTCGCATAACACAACCATGGCTTCAATAACGCAAAAGAGAATATAAAATTTATAATTGTTATAAAATGTTGATACTATAATCTATACTTAATGTATCCATTTAGATACATATAAATATTATAATAACAAAACTAAAACATAATATAGTGATCACATAAAAACGAGAATATTCTAAAAGACATTAGAATATTACCTTACAACATTTTAGTAATTGGAAGTTTTAAGTAATTTATCTGTTCTAATATATCAATGTGTGTGGATACGGTTAATTTCTCTATATATGCATAACAATATTCATACATTGATAGACAATGCAATTTACGGTATTCGAGTTCCTTGATGACTGACCGATAAACTGGGCCACAAGAACCTTTATAGTAAAAGGAGAATCTTAATGCCCTAAGCGTATGTTACTTTCATTAAAATTAGGAACAAAACCGTAAAAATATTTCGGGTTACCCACTCGGTATATTCTCGTATCTTTAAATGCCAGTTAAGAACACACGAATATCTTTACGTATGTACTGTCTTGGAGTATCAAACTGAGATTCGTCCAGAATAAGAAGAGAACTATAAAATATATGTCTTAAATTTACGTGGGTACATTATGCAATATTTGAGAAGCAGAATTCAGAAGGCCTAGCCGCTGCTTCTGCTTTCGTTGCTCCGTCATCTGTTAAAAAGAAAAAAAATAATATGATTTATATTTAATATCATTTGACTGCGCAATCTCTTGGATATTCTTGCTGATCTTTGAAGTAATTTGAAGGATTAGTGATTATTACCTGATCACGAAGCTCTGTAAGTTGCTGGGACAGACATTTAACTAACATCTGCGTGGATTCTAATTGTGACTGTAGACTCCTTAATTCCACTTGTTCTCCCTCACCTTCGTCCGCCGCTAATGACTTAGCCCGCAATCTCGGGAACCATTCCAGATTCCGATCCTGTGAAAGTACATAGAGCTTAAAGATATAAGCATCGCCCAAATTTTTCAAGCTCTATGAACTATTACCTTAACCATGGCGTAAACGTATGATTCCGGACCCGTGAATTCCGTCGGGTCTTTCACCTTCACTAAGACAATGAAATAGAGATAATGCCACATGTTATGCTCATGTTTTATGTGTTCCTCAAAGGAAACTGTTTTGTTATCGAAAGCTGATCTGTTCAAGCCTGTAATAAAAAGAAATAATTCAATATAAAATCGTAAAATATTCTATAATATGTATAACTATAAAATCGATTCCGATAAATAATTACCACAGATAAAACAAGTATTTTTCAAAATCAATTCCTTCTGCTGTTTCTCCGATCTAAGATCCGCAAAGGTATCAATAATCACACCGAAGATGAGATTCAGAACGATAATTATCACAATGAAGAAGAATAGTAAATCGTACACGACTCTTGCAACGAACAAAGGTTCCTAGAATACAAGACAATTTTTTATGAAGCAAGTTTACTATAACTTTTAATATTGTCGTACTTACAATACTGGCGGGTGCTCGTAAAATGTCTCCTATTCCACCACCATTCCTCAATCCTTGATTTAACGTGGTAACGATACACATGACGAGCGAATCGCACGCTCGTTCTTTCAACTCTCCGCCGATATTAATTATTTCGGGTTTCACTCGTTCATTTACTGAATTATTAATTTATTTCAATACACTTCCACATTTAAATAAAAAAGATTATATTATATTATAGCAATATATATCTACCTTCGCTGGCGTAACGTGATATAGTCTCCGTAGCTTCACAATTTTCCTTGTTGCCAGTACTGCAAGTATCCGCAAGTTTCTGCTCAATGGAAGCTACAAATTAAATAAAATTAAATAATTTTAAGTTCATAGAATTGTTCATAGAATTAGGCATGTCTACATAAAACTAGATTGAACTTACGTATAATCTCCTCATCCACAGGAACGAGGAAGTCGTCTTTGAAAAACATATAACCGATAATGGAAAACATGTAAACTAAAATCAAGGCTAGTACAGCCGTGAGTATAATAGATCTTCCATTTCGAGTTACGGATTTTATTACATTGAGCAAAGTCTCCTCGCGATAAACTACATCAAAGAGCTGAAAGGAATAGCAATATTATAATTCTGTGTATGTGTTTGTAAAAAGAATACAAATCACTCTGTTACTTACTAAAACTGAATAGAAAAATGGATGCATAAAAATTCCCAGAACACAGAATGTTAAATATGACATGTGGTACAAAAGTTCGATATTCGTTATTATTTGCTCTGCGCTTCTAGCCAGGGTACCCTGATTACCTATAATACTTATAAGATGTACACCTTTTAATGTAATCTGCAACATAGGTATGATGCATTTAGAAATCCGTAAAAGTAATGTATATTATAATTATATCACATGTTTGAGTTTATATGTTTTTACCGTAACAAAACCGAGCAGCCACAATGTCGGTTCTGGACCTACGGAAAAGATCAATCGCAATATCGTTGACGCAACAAATGTACGTATACCGGACTCCCTTGGCAAAGTAATAATGATAGCAGCAGACGCAAGCATGACTGTCCAAATTAAAGCTGATAGATGATAACTGAGTTCTAAACGGGACAAAAATATCATTTGTTTATATTTTAATACATAATATCTAAGAGATTCAAGCCTTGTTAATTAAAAACTTACTAGGCACAGAATCCACAAACGGATAGAAAAACGCTACAATAAGGTTTATAAGAACGGCGCAATTGAATAAAATGTTACTCCATAATGACATATAACTACTCATCCAAAACAACATTGATTGCCCTACAAGTTAAAAAATAAGAATTAATATATAATATAAAATCAATTTCAATTTATTTAATCAATAGGCGTACCTCTAAGCTTCTTTTGCCATTTCATTTCATTAAACATGTCTTCCGTCCTTTCGAAGAAATCAGAAACCTTCGATCCTTGATCATCTCGTTCTGTAGTGTTTAGCACTCTTATTTTTGTATCCATAGTTATAAGTTCACAGATTTCCGGTATCGGAAAGACAATTTGTTCAAGTGTTCTATCGTGTCTTACAATCTAAAATATGAAAATATTGGTAAAGCATATTACTTTTCAAAGTAAATTCTATTTCCATTTATATAACATACTACAGCACCTCTATTTGAGCTGTATGAGATGCATAATATTCCAATGCTTTGTTAATTTTTGGATCTGCATTATTCTGTTCTGATGGTTTCAACATCACTGCTAATTCTTTGTTGTGTTGCGCTAATTGATGACACAAAATGTAAATATTATGTCCAACCTGCAATAAAATATATGAAATTAAAATATACGGAATTAAAATTAATTAATTAAATTTACTCTTGTTAATCGTAAAATACATTATTTTCTTACTTCTTTGGGCGACACTCCTTCTTCTCCAATCGTTGAGGAATCGTCGATATCGCTGGAATCATCCAACGATTCCTGATGAAAAGCCTTACATGCTACATCTACAAGCTGTTTCGGATTCATGTTGTACATAATCCTTTCAGCATTCTCGCTGTCGCCTCTGCTCTCCATAATCGCTAATAATAATTTACTGGCATTATTTTTCAATTCCAATACTAGATCCATTCTGCTTTTTCCCAAAGGGTTGATATCGTTCAGTATCAATGCCGTTATAATGTCTAAACCGTTAGACTCGTGTGTGGCGATGCAATTTTGATTATCATGACACGGCCCTTGACAGTATTCCGTCAACGTTTCTAAAGTTTGATTAATCAGCGCTACATTATATTCGTTAATGTAGAGGCCAAGAAGGCCCAATCCACCGGTAGTAGAGCCGCAAATGCAGTCCAAAAACATGAGTGTTTCCGATACCAGGTTGAAATTTGTTTTATTATTTTGATTTCTTAGGAAATTCTATGAAAGAGCAAAGATGATTATTAGTATCGAAATGCATCATAATAAAAATACGAATTCTAGTCAAATGGTAGCACCTGTAACTCTCTATTGTGATTCTCACAGAGTAACTGTAAGAAACGCAGAATCGGTTGCATCACTAAAACTTTAGGGCTCAATTGACCCTCTTCCTTGTCAGCAGACGAACTGCCACTTTTGTTTCTGTCTGACTTTTCACTTATGTCGTCTAACGCATTATTCGCCACGTCTTCACCAAGTGCAAAACCATTGCGCATGTTTGCGTACTGTGCGTTGGACCCCGCGACCTGATTCAATTCCTCGTGCAGGTCATCGGTTATTAACATTCCATTAGGTTTTCCTACATATGTATAGTAAATAACGTTTAATAAATTTATTGTATACATAGAATTATTTAAAACACTTACGTACGCTTTCAATAACACGTAAATTGAGTACTAATTAAATGGAAAATAATAGCTTATATATTTCCAGCGATATTATTTATTTTATCTTATACCTGATCCATGTTTTCGTGACAACTTGTCTACGTCTTTGCCCTCCTTATCCTCATGTGCTTTCGCTGCCATGTCAGATGTATTTTTACACTGTCACGGTAGATTTAATCTCTTGCTGAGAATCTTTCATTTTATCGAAAAACACCTACGTGAAAAATAATAATGTGAAATACATTTACATATTATAAAATTGTGAGACCAACGTACTTTGAAGAATAATAGACTTAAATCGCCACCTATTAATTTATTAAATATACTCCTTTGTATAATAGGATTTCCACCTTCCAAGAGGGCGATTCCCAGTTCCACGGCTTCTACAAATATTCTCGGAGAGTGTACACTCTTAATCACTAATTCTACCATTAAATCTGAAGCACCTTCGCGGTCGAGATGAGTTTGAACATCATGCAACATTCTACCAGCTCGGTGTAATATCTTCGCTGTAAATAGAAATTATTAGCTTGCTATTAGATATCTAAATAATAAAATCTATTATAGATAGTATTTTATGACATACCTCCTGGACCGTGGGTAATAGTCGCGCTACGGGATACTCCAATATCAACATTTTTCGGATTCTGTGTAAAACTTTTGCCGAAGTAACGCGTCAAAATATTATTTCTCAATGTGTCTCCCTGCGAAAAAAAGGAGTATTTAACGTCAGCATTCTGCTACACGTTTGAAATAGGAATAATGTACCAATACATAGTGCACAACATTAATAAAAAATAGAGATCTAGAGTACAGATATTCTTTTCACATATTCACAAATAATTCTATATTGCAAATATACGAATTCGAATTGTATATTTACAAAATCAATGCTTTATGTGCTTAAAAGTGTGAAGGCGGAACCAGACTATGCGCGATTCATAATTCGCGATTCGTGATTCGTATATTCGTGAATAGTGTAGAGGGAAAATTCGTCGATTCGCCATGCGCGATTCGCCATTCGCACTGATTCGCTAGCCGAGCTAGCCGACGAATTTTCCCTCTACACTATTCACGAATATACGAATCACGAATCGCGAATTACGAATCGCGCATAGTCTAGTTCCGCCTTGAGAAATACATTGTGCAATTTAGGATGCGTGTAAGAGAGATCTCATTGTATCATTGACATAAAATTTTTAATTTGAAACAAAATATGTTAATAAAGCGCAAAATGAGAGAAAAGGGTAAAAGTTAAGGTAATTGGAAACAACATTCACATGTTTATACATTAACAATCAGTAAAGATCGTATGAAAATTGTATTAAAAGTGATTAAATTTATATAAGATATGTGAGATAATATTTATGTGAAGGTATAAAATTGTATTCACATATATAAAAGTATAATCCTGGGATAAACCACATAAGAGTGAATAATAGCAACACATATATTTTGGATATTTGGATATGCATACAATGATATTTTGGTATATCAATATATATGCTCAAAGTGTTCAATGTATATCAACTGAATAACTGATTGTGAGTATAAATATTCAACTATCTATAATAAATAATACATTCATGTCATTGGATTAAGGAACTAATAAAAAATAAAATTCACATAAAAGTTCACATTCACGGTATATGTGACTCCCTCTCAAGTGCCTAAGAGTATTAAAAATTAAAATATATAATATATATTATAATCATTAATCAATGTGTAATTGTTCAAATATAAAATCTATCATTGTATTGGTACATCTTGCTACATAATTTATATACATTTACGTATCTATCTATGAGAAAGCTTTATATTATATTTCTATTCTTGTATATAATAATATTGAGAGATATATATGTACATATATTTTTTGTTAAACGAACCTCTAGAAATAATATTCTCAAAGACATAGTTCGTAAAAGTCTTCGATGCACGGTAAATATCGCAAAGTAATATAACGATTCTTTTATAAAAACACGAGTTATAACGTGAGTATATTGCAGTCACATATCGTTAAAGTATGCTTTTGTTAATTATTTTTTATACTTTGTACCGTGAATCAAAATTACTTTCACATATGAGAGTATACAATTCTTATATATCATGTACTTATATAATATATTAATATATAAATATCATATTTTTTCAAAATGAAATTATCTATATGGAGACAGAGATGGCTTATTTAATGTAAAATATTGTAAACGAGATGAAATAATAGTAAGAAATGGATATATAAATATAATAAGAATCGAAGATAAAAACATGCATAAATTAAGCGGCATGCATAAAAGTTCTACACAACGTACATTATGTTCTCTACTTTACGGAATTTTACCACACCATTTACGACCCGATGTGTATATATAACATATAATGGACAATCACTTAGTCAACAACTTAGTTACACAATTAATCAACTACAGTTAGCAACATATTTATCATTTTGTTAGCTTTTAAAATGGAAGGTAAATTATGATTGTCATGATTTATAGAGCAGAGAGAAGTTTAGAATGAATTAAACTAGATTCTTCTTTTCTGATGATATATCCTAGATGCGTTTATTTGTTTTTGACAATGCAATAGCATGTAATGTCGTAGCGGTGTTAGAAGTATCATTCGCGCGTCCTAAATTACATCACGCGATCACTGATCTCTTTTCAGTATAATACGTTCGCCATAAAATTTCGTTTCATATACGTTGTGCCCATATTTCTTTCTATCTACTTTAATTTTTACCGGCTCTTGCTGAATTATTTGTCGATTCTCAGACTGATCATTGGAACCTGTTCCAACTTGTGACTCGCCCTTCGTTTCTGACTCCGTCTCTTCCGAGATACCTTCGTTCTTCGTTCGCAGCATGAAAACATCTTTACCTACAGATCTATTCTACGAGACCTACTCACCCGCCGTTAAGACTTTGTGGTGTATTGAGAAATCTTATTAACTTTTACATTATTCTGGTAAATATGCAGCAAGCCAAATAAATATTTAATCGCGTATTAATCGTCTAATGCTGTGAGCGATTGGGCATTCAGCTTTATTATGAGAAAACGCGTCGTAAGTTTACGCCAGGTAATTAGTATAAAATAGGAAGTTTCTCGACTAAATACTTCAATCATCTTCCGCAAAGATAATGCGTTTAGTTTATCTCGTGATACATCCAGTGATATTTTTATATTTCTTATGCCACTGCCGTAAACCTATTTACGTGAGCTGAATGCCCTTTTCCGCGATGCTGTGTTATATATCTTCCTCAGTATGATAAATGATTCATGTAATTTCATGCAAAACACAATTCTATGACACTCACTTTTTCTCCGTATTCAGGATCGATAGCCATCATTTCCCTGAGTGTCCTTAAGACTTTCACGCATAATTTTTCTTCTTTTTCTTCTAACAATTTTTCAGTGTGCTTAATTAGCCTGTAAAGCAAGAATGCATAATACATTTATGTTGCACATGATGCCACTAATATACTGCAAGTAAAAATTTTACCTCTTGATAAAGCCACCATTTTCACATCTCTTTCTGGCATCAGTTGCTGCAGGAAACAGCAATTCAGGTCGATACAGAATATCCACTAACAAAGATAATTCGGACTGTACCAAAGGTTTCAATTGTTCCTCTAACAGAGACACTATGTCCTGTAGACCTTCTATAATACTTCGATCTAGACGCATAAGCTAGATTTAAAAAAAAAACGATATTAACAAATAGATCATTGTCTTAACTAATCAAGTTACGTATATATAATAATTTTCAGAATCTACGTTATTTTAAACTAATTCATATTTCAAAAATTTAAACACGTTTCACAATACGAAATACCTAGTATTCTTATACAATGTATTTAGAGTATTTAGTACATATTAAGATATGTTTTATTACTAGCACATATAGTCAAATTACAATTAAATATCAAACAAATTCTATTAGAATTATAAACCTAGTTCTATTTTGTTTTAAATTATATCTTAAATTATATAGTTGTACATTTCTCGTATATATGTGCGTATGCATGTGTATGTGTAGCTATAACTAATTCATGTCTTCAGTGAAACATACGAAGCCCATGTGACCTATATATAACAGTATGCTAATTTTAGCAAATGCACTACGTAGCATCACTAAACTAACAAAGTGCTATGCTTCCATGAGTGACCTTTACCTCGTTATTAGAGCCCTCCACACAATGTAGGTCACTCTATGCATTTAAGTAAATCCATTACATATTTGCTCATACGATGGCATATATAGCCATCCTAATCTTATAAAAATATTTTATAAGAATACCGTTGCAAATTACCTGACTTTGACTACGTTCGATCTTTGGTTGTTTGGCAGCTTGCAACCATTTGCTAGTTTGTCTGCTGAGCATAGCTGCTTTATTGAACATATTAGCAACCTGGCTTTCTAGATCAGTCGGTATAGCAATACCTCTTCCTTTAGCTAAAATTATAAAAGACTGTGTTATATTAATTACCAAATTTAAATAAAAATAAACATTACTTCCAAATTAGTGTTTTGACATTTTCTTTACAAACTCAAATGATACTTACCTACATCTGATAGTGTTCGTATACAATTCTCAACGTTAAATCTTTGTCCAGCATTTAACCATGCACATTGTGACACATTAAAAGCTGCATGAAGTAACTGGACAAATATAGGTTGCCTTGTCTGTTCCATGAAAAAATAAATGCAAAAGTCAATTAAAATTGTCCAATTATCCATATTATAATAGCAATATAAAAAATTATATAATTAAGTTACTTAAAAAGCTTCCAAAATATGTTAAATTATATTTAAGTTTTAGAGAGAAATGATATAAAACTATATTATATTAAAGAATTCCTTTAAATAATATCTTTTATAAAATATATTTTTTCCAAATTTATATCGCTGTATCACTTTACTATTTACACACATCATACATATTCAGTAATATCGCAAATTTAAATCATATCTAGTGTATAATCTTTTTTATATGTAATAAATCATCTTTAAATTATACTTTTATATTAAAATGTCTTGCATAAAGTGTAACACACTCATTGCCAAGCAATCTCTAGAAAGATATTATATACATGCCATATAAATTGTGCAAACTTTTCCTTGTAAGTTAGAACAATTTAAGAAACACATACAGATAGAACAAAAGAAAATGTTTCGAGGATAATAGGGGATACAATAATAATAGTTAGCACCAGTAGAAGTGATTTACAAGAATGGGTGCAATGACAATGAATGTGTTAATTATGCAGAGACATGTGATACAAGCGTACGTAAAGAAGAGTATGCAGTTTGTATTTACAACACGTCAGTCGCTCTGTGTTGCTAAAGCATTTCTAATATAGCCGATCGTAATATATATAATCTAAAAATATAATTTAGAATTCTTTACACCCCTTAAAAATAAACATTTATTATGTACAACCAAATGAGAAATTTTCTCTTAATTTCATAAAATATTTTTGTAACCATTATCTCTGTGACATTATATTATAAACATATAAAAAACATCACTGTATTGTATTTACCCAACATTACGAAAAGATTCTAGCATTCGATACTCACATAGCCAGAAAGATTATTATCTGTATTCCGATCGCACTCCTTGATGTTCCAATATAGTCTAGCCTCGTGCAGATGTTTCTATTAGTAAACCAACCCACCACCATATAGATGGATAGTACCCATAGACCCAATAAACCAATGTTGTTGATTCAAAGAAGGCCGGGTGTTGCATGCCAAAAACACAGAACATGCCACTGATGCTTTCAGCAATGACCAAGCACACATCATACAATATATAATTGATATAATTGACACTTGTATTGTATGACCTACTGCTTTAAGTAGTAACATATAAAAATCATAGCACTTAATAATTAGCTAGAACTTAACGCACAATAAGATTCCAACTAATAAAAAAAATATATTTTATCAAAAAATATATTTAAAAAAATATGTTTCTCTCTATATATGTGTGTATGTGTGACATGTACTTGGTTAATATGTGAACTTAATTTATAATGTGTTTGCATGCAAAGCGAGAGATTGTTAAATGAAGTATATGTCGATGTATTTTGCATATACTTTGTAATTAGAATGTATATTTGCTGTCTTGTGCCGCTTTGTTTAATTATCCCCTTTAAGCAAAAAGTACAAAAATTATAATGATTATAAGAATATCTTTTATATAAAATGATTTTATTTTAAATTCTATTAAGTATATTATATCAACTTAATCTTTATATTATTTATACAAATTTATACATTAATGAAAAAATGTAAGCTTTATAAGATTTCCAATCTTGCTTTTTTTCATTTTTCGGTAAACTTTAATTTTGTAATGAAACATAATAAATATGAAAGCTTTAAGATGAATAAAAATCTTAATAATTATATTTGTATATTTTAACAATTATAATCAAAATTCAAAATTAACAAATATTCAATATATGTATACATAATCAAAATATACCAACTGTAACCAAACCTCTTTCAGATCTTCTGTGTGAGAAGGATTGTGTTATAATTTAAATAAGCAGATTGAAACAAATCTATTTTTATGAATAAAATTTGTGCAACAGAATTTCCACCGAGAAGGTGCCAAAACAACACCACATAAACTTTATTATCAAAATTAATTCTGGATATTTAAAAAGCGTAAATCCAAAATTTCGCCCAATGTGAACAATTTATAATTTGGTGTTAAATAATATTTTAAACCAAATATTGTCTTGTGAAATTATATTCACTGACTAAATATACCAATAAGATATTATAACATATAGATTAATCAATTAGAACAAAAAGACATAAGTATGTGTGTGTATATATATATATACACACACCCCATTAAAGATAATTAATATTTCTCTTCTCATAATACAACAAATGAAGATGTTACCTGTACGGTGGTGCTTTGATCGGAAAACGGGCTGCTGAAAAATGTGGCTATGATGTTCATTAAACAACTTGTCACGTAAGTCTCCAAGGCTGTCTCCGCGTGTTGTCGATCGTGAGTGGACGTGGCAATTAATCCCATATCAACTATAAAAGATTTTTCGAACAAAGACCACATATGATTCGATGTATAAATTTCCTTCATCTCGACTTCTGTGTCAATGTAACAATGGTTGAGAAAATTGATGTATGCTTCTTTCACCTATTTATAATGTCATACAATGTGAGTCAGTAATATTTTATATTTATTTTAATCAGATATAAGCGCGCTAAAAATTCGGTAAAAGATTCACCTCTGGTATACAATCTGGATGTGACACTATAGCAACAATATCATCTAATGGTAAGAGACTATGACATTTAATTTCAGTATTAACGTTTTTGCCCATCGTGCAACAAGCTAGAAGTTTTACCAACTCTACATGATACCTAAAACACAATAATTTCTGTATATTTTATGTTTGGGATTCTCAGATATTCTCAGAAATAAATTGATAGAAAATAGAACATCGTGCAATATGTGGCACATAGAATTAGATAATTCTCATTTAAAAACATATTGAAGTAACTTACTGAAGTGGACTACTCTCATCCATCCGATGTCTTTCAGATCGCATCATTTCTACAAAGTGATTAAACGACGCTCTATCATTGTAAAAAATTAAAACATCTTCTCCCGATTGAACCATCTATAATAAAAATGAAGATAAGTAGAAAAACATCCCGCAAAGTTATATACGCATCTAACGTAATGGCATCTCACCTCTTGCATCACCATTTCTTGACATTTTCTAATAAATTGATTCTCAGCTTTCACTATAGTTTGCAAAAACTTCAAATATTGCACATGTTTTCCGTGCGTTTCTATGCAATGTACGAAATGCTGTATGACTTTCGCACCGACTTCATTGCAAAGAACAGAATTATCTTGAAAAATACTACATACTGTCTGCGCCTCTCTTATGCCAGGATTCAAGAACAGATCCAACTGCTTATGCAGAAGAACCTGATTTTGTTGATTAGATAGACAAAAATTTTGCAGGAAATCATGCGCCAAGCGCATTAATTCGTTCATTCTGACATCTTCCTTGGTGTCGTATGGAACTTGCAATAAATCCAAAACGACGGTATGCACTCCGACATTGCGTAGAAGTCTCTGTTCGTGTTTGCGTGCCTTTACTTGGCCGCCTGGCAAAATTTGAATACACAGTTTGTTCATTCTCAATAGTATCTGCTGAATCTTTTTATATTCTTCCGCTTGATCGGGATGTAACGGTGGGCCGATATCCAAATCAATAGCAGACCCTTTAAAAAATAATTATTTATTTACTTTTCATTAAAAAAAGCTCTATGAAATAATAATTGAAGAGACAAAACCTTGTTTATCTAATGTAGATAACAGAGGTGTTTTGCGAGGAGCTGTGGCGTCGTCATCTTCTTCTTTACTCTTCTTCTTCTTATTTCCATGGTCCTCTGTTGCCTTGGATTTATACACCCAAAGCTCAGATTTCTCGACAGATTGGCGCAAAACATCTAAATCTGCCTTTATTTGTTTGTATGATTCTACGTCGCTATCCGAAACCAAAAGTTGCACCTGTTAAATCCCCGTATTTGTATTATTAATTTTTCTCACAACAATTATACTTCAATATTCGGAAAAAGATCTAACCTGTTTAAAAGCTTGTAAAACTTCTTGCCTTTGACTAAAATGCCTAAATAACAAATGTAAGGCTCCAGAGACCAATGGAGGATAATCGTGCATAGCCAGGTGTAATAAAACACGTAAAAATGTTCTACCTCCTTGGCCATCTAAATCTAGTGCTGCGCATTCCTCACTAAAAAAACAAGACATATATTTCTATAAGATATAGCCTTCATATATCATATTCAAAAACATATTACCTGCTTCCAAATATTCCTTCTGCCTGTGCGCCAATTGATTCTAAATCAATAGCCTTTTGTCCTAGAGTCACGTCTCCAGTCTTCTCCGCAGCTGTCTCATCGAATTCTCGTTTGAATATGCTCAAAAGACAAGAGATTCTATAATCCAATCGAACATCCAGAATAAACTGCAAGATCTCGATTATTTTTAGCTTCGTGTCCATCACCAAGGGATATTCCTTCTTCATTAATGGCTTTGGTCTTGGAGAAGAGCTAACTTGACCGGCTGGTCCTAATGTTAGATTTGTCATCACTGCACCCATGTCGCCAATGCATCTAAGAACACCTCCTTCAGCTATTTGAACATACCGTAATAAATAAAAAATTTATATTAAGTCAATAAATAAAGAAAAATAATAGTTGTATAATATTACATATTTACATATTTCACATAGTTAAAAATTATAGTGCACAACAGAAAAATTTAATTCGTGTTAAAAAATATTATATAAACTAATATATAAAATGACTCTATCTTTTTATTTGTTATGGAAAAAGGACAAGAGATTTAGTCCAAAAATAATGAAGTAAAATAATGGTTATATCTGTCTAATAATTAAGGATATTGCATATCACAAATTGTTAATATATTATATTTTTATATTCATGTTTCTTGCAATGCTCATTTCTAACAAGAAAGTATTGTTATAAAGATGTTTAAGCAATTAAAAGCTTTGTAAACCTACTTTGTAGAATGCATAAGATTGCATGCTTAATCTTGTTAATATTCATTCCACATATTACAGTAAATTAGCTTTTAACAAGCTTTCTAATAGGGTATTACCTGCCTCCTCAGAATCCGTATCAGCTGTGATGAAATATTTACAAGAGTAAATTGATTAGTTTGAAACATATTTTACCACATTATATATGTGTTTTAAATAATTTACCATAGTTGCGTAAAGTACTTTATTATCAAAGGGATTTCATGTAATGCGAAGCATGGATTACATAATACTAATATATATTACTAATATATTACATTATAATACTAATATATTACAGCACCATAAAAAAGAACGTTATATACAAATTTCCGTAAGCAATGTTTGAAACCAGAAAGCTCATGAAAATGATTGAAAGAATAGGACTCCAGGGAAAATTTATCATGTCGGTAATACATCAATGCATTGTATAATGCAAGAAAGTAAATCAAACTTTATTGTTACAAGATTACTACCATGCGCGCGAAAGATATATATATATATATAAATGAATCAAAATGTCTTCACTACTAAATATTGTTTATGGGGTTTATTAAAAATTTGTCAATAAACGGTACAAAATATAATAGATTATATATATGTCTCACCAAATGGAAATAATAAAAATATTAAACTTACAATCAATATCACCCGTAGGTATCTTTCCATCAGTGGATTCATTCTCTGACACACAATCCAAAATACTAAGTAATGTTTTTGTTAAACTTAATAGATCATTAAAACTGTAGAATCCAAAGTAAATTAGATCACGTGCTAATTTAACAACCTAGCGAAATATATAAGGACAACGAATTAATTATAGTTTATTATATATTTAAAGATAAACAGAAAGAGAAGAAGTTGTATGTACCTCAAATGTGAGCTTATTCTGCTCTTGATCCCCAAAAGACCACATTCTCGCAACAACATTACACAGATAATCCTCAACAAACATGATTGTCGAACTAAATTTAGTACGAACAGCCTCTTTATTTTCATCCGGCATTTTATTCGTATCGTAACTATAAAATTAATAATTATAATAATTATAGAAAAGAAAAGTTTTAAACTATATTCCTGATATTAATCTTATTATTGTTTTTTACGTACTCATTTATGCTCATTTTTGATGGGATTTCTGACCAAAGACGAGCATATTTTACAGGGGTTACTTGTTCTTGCGGATCTCTATCTACGTGAAGATGAAGCATTAGTCGGCAGAATGATGCGCGCAAATCATATGGCACTATTTCGTCTTCCATACATCTGCAAAAAATAATATCACAAATTGATATATGTTATATAATTTAAAAAGATAATCCTTACATTAAGGATAAATGTATACTTACTTAAGTATAAGATCAATGTCCAAATGTGATGACAAATTATTTAGTGCTAAATACTGTCTATTCAGGCACATGTTACTAAAGAGATTTAACTGATGCCTGTAATAGTCTAATATTGCTCCGTGAATGCTTCCCATTTTTGATCCTCTTGATAACCCACTCAAAGACATTGATTTCTGCATTAAATATCATATTAATTTGCATATTACACACTACATTTTAATAAACTACTCATTAAGCATACTAACAGCTCCAGCATTCCATTCCAATACAACTTCAAACTCTTCTATAATAGTGATTCTTGGTTCCGCATTTTCTTGCTTCTCATCGATATCTTCAACTTCTACCTGAGTCTTCAGCATTCTAAATAAATAAAATGTATCAGAGAAATTAGCATTGTTCATGCTGTTTAACATACTTACTTTGTTCCTATCAGAATATCTTTGTTCTTTTCACTAAGTACGCTTTTACAAATCAATTCTTGTGTTACGGCTATTGCTTTCTTATTAGAGATACAAAGATCCGACAAATAATCCAAAAATCTCGATTGCCAGTTACGCATATTTTTTCTAACAAGACCCACAAATGTCTCTATTTCAGCAGCTGTTATATGCTTTTCCAATAATTTTCTGTTATTGTGTAAAAGCGCAGTAATGGTATCTTCCGCTAGAATATCGTAGCCGATTTGTTTTTGCATAAACGCAAAATGTTTAGCAATGTATTCCTATATGGAAGAAACAACATAAAATATTGTTGTAATATATATTTATAATATATTATAATTTATTATATCGCGCAAAATATCACAATACCTGATTTTTTCTATAATCCTGCTGAGAAAGTCTGAGTATTCGGTAGCACAGACGAAACATGTACTTGTATGGCGCGTGTCTCGGATCGTTAAGCTCCTCTATCCTAAGAAATGGTCCCTCACCCTCTGCAGATTCCAAGAACGGAGCCTGTAATTAAGGTGTCTTGAAACGTTCTCGTTCTCACTGATATCTCTGCGCAATCGATGTCAAGTTGAAATACCTGCAATATTTTGAACAACTGGCCAAGAATGTATTGTTCGCGCAATAATTTCTGACGATCCCTCACAGCATTCGTAACGATTAGCTCCAACGCTTCGGATTTATTCTGCTCGTTCTCTAATCCAGCTATAAAGTATATAATGTCTTGCAGCAAGCTAGTGACAGCTCTTCGTTCATTATGAGAGATCGTTCCTTTTTCCAGCTTGCTGCTCATCGCCGTCAACACTTTGCAGGCGTCATTTGCGAAATCTAAATCGCGCACTTCGACCGGCGATACAGATCTCAAGGCAAAGGCTTCTTTATCCTCTTTACTGGTCGCGCAACCCACCTAATAAATGATTAAATACGCCTGAGTAATTTAATTAGTATTTCTTCAATCTATCAACTTTACTCATAATACGTACAAATTATAATTGCCAGAATACGCTACAGTACCTTTGACATCACGGGCTTCTCATCATCCTTATCGATCGGTACGCTTGTTGAATGGACCCAAGTATTTGTGCATATGTGATGTAATCTAACGAAGGATGATTGCGGAACTAGACTATCGCCCCGCGTTAGAGTCGTAGGATCTAGTTCGAATAATGAGCTAATCTCATTACTGTGCGGCACCGACACTAATCTGTAGACCGGTCCAGGTGGATCTACTAAACCATCGCATATATAAACGATCGATTTTTCCTTATTTCATAAATTGCAAACACTAAGTATTTTTAGAACAAATTATAAAATTGCTATCATTTTCCAATTTAAAATATTAGATATATTTCTTTAGCATACTAATTCCGAAATATGTCTGTATGCCATACCGCGCTTGCCCTTCACAGGTTCTCGCGGTTCATCCGTATCAACCTCGGCGGCGAGATACTGGCCAGTCGCTAGGTGTTTAAATCTGAAAAGCGAATTCCAGTGGCCGGCGCCACCTCTACACGGATCGTGTTGCACCACCTACTCATTAATAAATAAACGAAATGCATTACTTATGAGAAACAGATGTGCCAAGAGCGATCAACACGAACACTTCCCACAACAAGAATTCAAACAATAAAATCTTGAACTGTTAAATAAAATACAGCATTATCCTTATAGATAAATTTATACAGGGTGTCTCGAAAGGTAAGGTCAATCGCTTGAGAGATGAATAGGGATCCAAAACAAGAAAGAAAGTTGATATGAACATAGGTCCGAAAATGCGTTGTTTTCGAGTTATCGCCATTTTTATGTTGAAATTTGAAATTACTTTGCTTTCAAATTTTTTTGTCAAAATTATAACAAGAAATGGTTTTTATGAATTTTATAACATAATTAAAGTCAAATAAAAGTTACATACTGCTTTAGCACTACCCAGGATGCACCACGTGGAAGTACAGCCCGCTTAACATTCCTTGGCAGAGATCAGGACCCCTCAAGTGGGCTGTACCTCCACGTGGTGCATCCTGGAAACCTGTCTCTTATACACATCTAGATGTGTATAAGAGACAGGTCAATCGCTTGAGAGATGAATAGGGATCCAAAACAAGAAAGAAAGTTGATATGAACATAGGTCCGAAAATGCGTTGTTTTCGAGTTATCGCCATTTTTATGTTGAAATTTGAAATTACTTTGCTTTCAAATTTTTTTGTCAAAATTATAACAAGAAATGGTTTTTATGAATTTTATAACATAATTAAAGTCAAATAAAAGTTACATACTGCTTTAGCACTACCCAGGATGCACCACGTGGAAGTACAGCCCTGTCTCTTATACACATCTAGATGTGTATAAGAGACAGGACCTTACCTTTTGAGCCACCCTGTATAAACTCGAACAGCTCATCACCTCGGCTTCCCACAAGGCTTTGCTGCTGGTAGCCGCGGTAGCGCTGGTCCTGCCCGTCGTCCTGAGAAACACGTGCTGCTTCTTCTTGTACTCGTCCATGGTCAGAAACTTTTCTTGCTCGGCGTGAAACAGTCGCACCACGTCGCCGCCCTTGAGGATCTCCTCCTGGTTCTCCCGGTGCTCCATGAAGAGCGTCACCTTCCAGGAGGTGGACGAGTTCACGATGTTAACTTCCTTGCAGCCGGGATTATCGCTCAGCTCATAATTGGCGGCCACGTGGAGACCCTGACGTCCCGCGTTTACCGGTTCCATGATCACTTTGTCGCCGACGACGACGCTGTCGCCGTCGCTACGCAGCTTGTAGAACGGCATTATGTAAAGCCACGAGCCCTCGTTTCCGTTCGCATCCAGGTAAACCCTCATCGCGTTTTTCTCCAGCAACGCCGGCAGCCTCTTGTTCACCGTCAGGAATTTGTTGGATTTGAGATGCAGCAACTGTTACATAAAAGAATCGACGCAAATAATTGTATGTGCGATGCGCATAAATATAATGTAAATTTATTTATAAACGCATGCAGCGCGCAATGTCGATAAAATTAATCTCTACACTAATTACGTACCTACTCATATGTTTGCGTATGAGTACGTAATTACGTTGCGTACAACACTCGCGGTGCGTAATTCGAACAAATCTGTATTTTATTATGATAAATTATTTCGCGAGTTAAAAAGAAGCTATAACAAGTAAATAATTTCGCAATGCATGATACAATATATAACGTGTAAACTGAAATAATATGGAACGAAGATGATTAATTAACTTATATAATACATCAACGAGGTGTGCAAAAGATAAGAGAATCGATAATTCAATGAAGAATATATCCAATATATTATAGCAGAAATTAATTGAACGTCTAATGGCGTCCACTGCCTTTGCTGCGATCGAAGATACAATCTATAATTCAATCTATAATTATAGGTGCAGCATATAACGTTCATTCCATGATATTATCTCATCTGCCGATCAAAGCACTACCATTTCATAATTTTTAACAACATACTACAAGGCGAAAGGGAAATTTCATTATTTGCTAGAAACTTAGCGCTACAACTTAACGCCGCTTCTATTTTCCGACATAGCAACAATATCGCGAAGGAAGGAAAACTCGTTAATTAGCAAACACTTATCTATACAAGGCAGATAACTACGTCAATACGATGTACTAAACAGTTTTTATGATCGCTTTGCGAAAAAAGGTGTTAAGGGGAAAGCCGCTCCCCTAGCGATATTGATAAATCTATTATTATTCATGTATAGCCATTTTACGTTATAAGAATATGCGATCAAGCATACAGCGTTCAAGATATACTTTAATAAAATAATGTTACAAAGGATTTTCTCTAAGAAAAGATTTGTTTTCTTACCTGTACGACGTTACCGTAGGAAACCACGGTGCCCAACAGTTTCTTGTTTTCAGTCTCATTTTGCTTTTTCTCGATTTCGGCCGCATGCTGAGATAAAAATAAATCCCATTAAATGGCAATCAAGGAAAATGAGAGATGATTGCGTAACTCTATAAGAAACTCAAGTGTTACGCATTTTAAAATATAGCGTGATTTTTCAAGAATTTAAAACTATCGTGGATAAATGCGAAACAAAATATATTTACATCAAGATACATATGAAGTATATTATTAAGTTCTTTTTTCAATCTTAAAAACTGGAAAATCGGACGATTATGCGCTTCATACATGGTAACAAATTCGATTAAATAATCAGTAAACCGGTCACAACATTAAGAACCGGATATCTCCGTATCTATAAACATGAGTATTCATGTTATCACGCATCTATTAACTCTTCAGACGCATTGTATATTAACAAACCATTTCCAATTTTGGGATATATAAAAAAATATGTATGAATATGTTTTTTTGTAAATGTTCTCTTGTTTCTTTAAGATGAATTAATTAAATAGTGTAGCAGCTTCCGCAACTCACGTGAAGTCTTTTGAGCAAGATAGCATCTGTGCCCGAACTCGCACTCTGTTTCGCTGCCTTCCAGAATTGCTTTTGGGCGGAATACCGGTTCATAGGACATATTTTGAAGAGGCAATCTAAAAAAATCAACGATTGCTACCGTTTGGACACATTTCTCAGACTTACTTTAACATCCTCCGCTTCAATTTTCACTTCGGGTAATAACGTTTAAGAAAATTAAATGTCGGAAAAGCAGCCAATAAATTTATTAATATATTTACCGTACACTTAGGAAGGAAGAATCAATCAAAAAGCAGACAAGAATGTCTCAAAAATATGAATTACCTCTGAATTTCTTCGGTGGATTTGACAAATCTCCAGCTTCGGGACATACTACACACCTGTCGTCGACAAGCCTGAAAATGACATACATTGCTAACAAATATGCAAAATGGTATATTAATCATTTTGAAATAACAAATAAAAAAATATGTTTCATAAAGTCGCTTATTTATCAGAGAATAATGAAAATAAAACATGTTTATGAAAATAACATACATTGCTAACAAATATGCAAAATGGTATATTAATCGTTTTGAAATAACAAATAAATAAATATGTTTCATAAAGTCGCTTATTTATCAGAGAATAATGAAAATAAAACATGTTTATCTTTTTTCGAAAAGCAAAGCAATTATTACCAGACGACTGCATTACATATCGTAAAAGAAAATATATTCTTTGAATATTTATCACGCATTAACTTCGTGCTTTTCATTTTTTTGCAGTGACTAATCATATCACACTAGCATATTATGTGTCACGTAACGATGATAATACACGAAGTTCTAGCGTGAAACAGATATAATAGCCACACACCTCCGGCTTTGCAACTATGCAATACCGACATTGCGGGCGAACCATCGCTAAATAAATGTGGTCCAGGCGGAGTGAAACAGCGGTATGGGTCGATATTGAGGCAGGCCCTGGTTTGTCTTGCCCGGCTGCTTTAAAGCATTGCGTGAAAGGGGAGAGAGAGGAAGAGAGTTTTCGTACCGCACGTAATTATGCGCGAAAAATTGCTGCAAAAGCATTTCTTCGCTGCTATAAAAGTGGCAAGACATATGAAACGTAAAATAAAAAAAATCTGCCCTACATATATTTTCTATTGCATTCTGCTTTTATATGTCACGATCGTGCAGTTCTATCACAAGCTTGTTACATAAAAAATAGGCATGTCGCGATCATCTTACTTGCGAATCCTATTTTTTATATTATACGCCGTATCGCGTATACAATTTTGCGTAACGTTCCGTGGAAAAAAAGTTACAATAGAAATGTCGAAGTAGAACGTGGCGTCATTTTGCAACGACAAAGGCGCGATCGCAACTCCGTAGACGCCAAGCGAGCTATTGATCCAGCTATCTCGCATTAATAGGACGTAGAGATGATCCCACGTCTTGCATAATACAATCGCGCGGGAACCCAAGGCGAATAATTAGAAACCTTGTCGGATTAAGGTGCTTTAAATTCGCACGGAAATATAACACGTATATACGTTGTCGAGAAATAACAGCATGAAAAAGTGTAGCTTGCAACTATCACGTGCTCGGATTGCGGCTCAATCTCGAGTACAAATCGAGATATCATCGCTCGCTTATCTGGGTTTATACAGAAGCCAATAATTAAGATAACGGGCACGGACTAAACATCACGATTAACATTTTATTAATTAAATACGTATCGTAAGCCGTATCGGGATATATTTTTAGAATATAAATCATGTATTGTGCAGCGTACATTAATTTCCTGCTAACATTCATAAATCATTATCTAACCGCATATTTCCTCGTCAATCTGTCCGGAGATTGCGTTTTCAAATTAATATCCTTTTGTTAACAACGACTAAAAATGTTGTTTGTTAACCGCAACTAAGTATGTATGAACATAAGCCTCCCTGACTTGCTAACGAGATTGTGATTAGGCTTCTCCCTGCAAAGGTAAGCTTCTCGCGAGTTGAAGGCGACGAGAATGTATTCGCGGTTCACATCTCATCTAAATCCATAATCTACATACAAGAGAGAAACCTTTATTACATTATCCTTCTTGATATTAATAAAAGAGGCAAACGTAACACGTATAAATTATATATTTAAAAAGAATTTAAATATCTCGTAAAGTAACGTATATATAAATAGAAGTTAATATTATAAAATAGAGTAGAATGTATAAATGTATAAATTCTTTCAGAAAACGGCAAATGACGTTTTATATATTTCGCTATCAAATACCATTTTCGCATGAAAGCATCAGTATGATGCGAATTGCGTTATATATCCTTTTTCTATCTGCCTTTATACAGCAAAATTATTAGTGAATCTAATAAAAAGTATAAAGATTTAAAGCACAAAGGTCGCTCGCGGTAAAGTTTCAAAGAGGATTCACAACTTTAAAGTCATTCATTATAACGACAGTAATTGCACACCCTGCACCTCGCGAGACCGTCCCAATTAATTGGGACTGATTTTCTCGTTCGCGATGCACAGCCGATGATTTATCGATCCTTTTCACATCGAGGGGAACGTATATATAATAGAACACTTCGAGCGACCTCCCGGCAGCGGAGCTGCCGAAACAATAGATGAATTGTGGGATAAAGTCGGAGCGCTCGGGCCACCGAACGAAGAATCTCCATCCATTCGGTGCGCAAACACAGCGAGAGAGTTCCCGTGTGCACCGCCGTGCCGTGTCGTGTCTGTGGCACACGGCCGCAAATACGTGTGTACTTGGCGTGATTAACGGCGGCGCTTCGCGCCGTCGTGATTAACGCCGCTTTGCGTTTCTGAAGCCGCCGCCGCGCCGCGGGAAATAAAACACGAATTTGCTCCGTCTTACGTAACGGGTCAAAACAGATATCCAGCGCGAGGAGATATCCAGCGCTCTCGCTTTTTAATCTTTTTTACGGATAAAATCATTCCCCTCATATCTCTCGAGAAAAAGCGCAGCTTTGAAACCGAATTGCGATGGTAATATTAACGGAAGAATTAATTTTTAGAAAAGCGTTCTTTCCTCGTATCTCTCTAATGAAGATTTTTTTAAAGCGGACCTCAACTGGATCATGAAATTTAAACGGATCATGAAACGAGGTATTTGCATCTTTACGTGGTAACATGCATATATATGCATATATGTATATCAAATATTCCACGTAACATAATATGTTTTCAATAGTTTTTCCTTGCTTCTTCTTTGTCACCTTCTTCAAGAAATCTATTTTTGCCCGCAATATCGCGAATATTAATATACCACGTGGAAATACGCATCGGCCTTGAAATATCGTAGTGCGATTTAACGTCTGTTGCGAGTGACAAAGCCGTTGAAGACAAAGCTGCGAGAGACGTCGTAATTACTTTGCGCGGAAAAATAATAATTAAACGTAATACGAGAGCGGAAAACGAGTTGAAAATAGTTGGTTCCAACAGACGTGGATTCCAAAGCGGGCATATAACTCGGAATATTATTTAGATCAGAAGGCGCTATGACGACTATAGGATAGCACACACACACACACACACACACACATACACACGTACAAAATCCGATATTGTTATTTCTAGCGACGACACCGTGTCACCGTTGCTGCTCTGCATCGAGCGCAGCTGGGATTACAAGAGGATCACCGTTGTCACGTAGTTGTTGCTGTGTTTGTTGTTGGAGCATCAGAAATGAAGCGGAAGGCGAGCAACTCGGGCGTGCGCAAAATTGCAGATATAAAAATATAAATTCTTTAGGCGACCAAGATACGCGCGATGTTCCCGTGTTTTTTTTTTTTTTACTTGTCGAAGCCGCTGATAAATATCAAAAAATTGAAAACCCTCCGGCGAGTTTTAAAAGCAATGCAATTCCGAACGCATAACTGCTGTTCGCGAACGAGAGGCCAGTAGTCCTCGTAATTAATGTTAAAACCGGTGACGCCAAAACAATGGAACGGACGGATGATGCATTCGCGATCGATTATTCATGATTATTATTATTAATAAACTTTCAATGACATTCAAACGAGCAAAATTTCTGCCGTAGTCCGGGTAATGCGGTAATTCGGGTTTCTGCCGTGAATAAATATATACGCGTAACGCAACCAATTTACGTCTAGATAATTCGTGCGTTTGCATACAATTGGAAGCTACGCTAAATTACGATCCGCAAATTAGCGCGAGAATTTACGAATCCGCTTTAAGCCGTCAATAAACATCTCCGTCGTCGTCGCGATGCCGGAGCGGCGATAAAAACGCCAAATAACGCGCAGACAGCTCGTCGCTTAAAAACGTTTCCGTATTTATAGCGCGCGCATGATAATGCGTAATAACGTGAGCCCCTTTTTATCAATATCCGATACGACAACGTTAAAATACGCGCGCACAAAGCCGAGGAAGAAGCAGGGTGGAGAAACACGGCCCCGAGTACACGCGCCGCGTGCTGATCGATGAAAGTACAACGTTAAGCCACGGGAAATTGAACCTGCGAATTTACGGGGCGAGTTCGCAGGTAATTATTTTCGCGCCGGTGTTTTTTTACGAGCGTCGCGACGTCGCTCGCGCGGGCATTAATTAACGGTCCCTTTCATCCGCGGCAAGTTACCGCATCGGTTGTCACCGCGACGCGGGTGACAAGCGCACGCGGAATCGGCAATGTTGCGTCACGGGGGAAACGAGAATTATACACGGAAAGAACAGTTTTGCTGAAATATCTAAAAATTTAGCCAGATACAGATCTGAAAATAATTTTGTTAGACCATCAAAAGTAACTACGTGGGACGCTCACATTATGATAATGCTACAAAAAGTTTTGATATTCCAGCAAATATTTTGGGCGTCCTACATAATTATTTTGATGGTCCAACAAAAATTATTTTCAGATTCGTATCTGGCCAAATTTTTAGATATTTCAACAAAACCATTCTTTCCGTGTAGTTGTTCTGTCAACAACGCCCGAAATATCGGTCGTGACGGGCGCGCAGCGTATACACAAATCACACATCACGTTATCTGCATTCGACCCGATATCAATCTCGCGAGATTGAGTAAATCCTGCGAACGCTACAGATTGATTTCGCGCGACACTCCTCTGGTATGGATAATGCCACGAGATTGTATCTCGGCAATGTGAATGTTGGCCTGCGTAACAATTGTACAAGTATTCCTCTACTTACGATGAGATTATGTTCCGAGACTTCGATCGTAAGTCGAATTGATCGTAAGTCGAATAAATGTTAAATCTGTCAAATTGCCGCTATGTATATATTGTTTAAACTGCCTGTGGAGCGAGATATAGCGAAGAACCTTTATCTGACTCAATGGATGAGTAAACACCATGTCTATGATAAAATCTCTCAAGTCGATCTTTCATGACTGAAGATTATGATCTCCATTTGATGCATACTCATGCATGCTCCATGGTGGCTGTCTTGGCAAAGGTACTCTCAGTGGTTTGCCATTACCTTCCGAGAGGTGGTGATCAATTAAAAATACCAAAGACTTATCTTCGCCAGTAAATGAATAACAAAAAAGACGTTTTATTCAACCTTAACTGGCTATATTACTCGAATAAGTTTATGACGTTTCGACCATTGATTTTGGTCCTTATCAAGCGTAAATCGAAGTCATAAGTTAAAAAGACTCTTAAATTAAAAACATCTAGTTGGTCATGACGTTAATTTAAGAGTCTTTTTAACTTATGACTTAGATTTACGCTTGATAAGGACCAAAATCAATAGTCGAAACGTCATAAACTTATTCGAGTAATATAGCCAGTTAAGGTTGAATAAAACGTCTTTTTTGTTGATCAATTAAAAATTTGATATGTTCTGAGTGGATTTGTACCTAGATCTTTGGCACAGAAAGCAGACGCGCAACTCTTATGCTACGATCATCACTTCAAATTCATATATTATTGGTATATCCATTTTACATAAATAAAACATTATTAATACAAAATAATTATTTTATTACCAAAAACGATTATAAACTTTTATTTTAAAAATAACAAAACGAAACTGTTGTTTTCTTAAAAATTCTTATATATATTATAATATTTTTTATTATAAAATTAATATTTAACTTAAACACAGATTAACTTTTCATCAAGTGATTAAAAAACACAATTATTTTTTTCTTAAAAATATAACTTTTAATATAATATTTAGTATTAGAAACAAATTCGATTGTTTTATCAATTGATTTATTTATCGACAATTGATTGCATTATCGGCCATTGACGTCACGTATGCTAAGTCGTAAGTCCGAAAATTCGTAAGTCGAAGTAGTCGTAAGTAGAAGGATAGGGGAAGGCGGGGCATAATGGGACCACGGAGTATAATGGGATATGGTCGATATCTCATTT
>NJRQ01000018.1:397429-411745 GCA_003063805.1 Aphaenogaster ashmeadi
TTGGCACCCCGTGATACCACTTTAATTGAAGCAACAGCTTTTTTTTCTCAGTGTGCAGATATAATTTGTAGCTGAGAAGCAAAAGGAAACGATGCGAGCCCAAAGAAATTTTTCTTTTTTTCGAAACAAGCCAAACATTCAGAAACATGAGTGTGCATTTTCATGATAAATTAAAAGAAAAATGAGGATAGAATATTAAAAATTTGTATATAAAATAACATAAAACTTTGAAACAAAAACGATTTTCATTTTATATAAATGTTTTGTTTCTATAAAGTGCAATGGTTTTGCAATGTATTTTTATTGTATATGTGTTATACAATATTCTTTTCAAATAATCGTGCAGAACTTCAACGTTACTTTCTAAAGTTTATAAAACTTCTCTCGACTGCACCAGGATAATATGACATTAATGTTTTCGGTTTTAATCTCGTTTGCTTTTGTGCGGATATTAAACGCACGAAAATCAGAGAACGATAATCTAAATCCGTTCCCAGCTGCTTCTGGCAAAACCGATAAGATCACCATAACGATCTTAAAAGCGGCAGTCATTCATGAGCGCTGTTACATGCCATAATTGCTATCGTAGAATTTTTAGATTACTAATATTCTCGGAACTGTTTCGAAATGATTCTCTAACAAATAATACCTCATACTATCGTATCATTAAAATAATATTAAATCTTCTATTGCGTTATTCATGTTGTAACTATAAAAATGAAAGTAGTTTCTTAACTTCTTCCCGAAATCATCCGATAGGACTTACCTCTATCTATCCCGTCTTTGTCAGTTACTGACTTTGACCCAATTCTTATCCCCTTTTCTATGAATTCTAAATTTTTTCTTCGAAATTGAATCAATCGTTATTTTTGATATCAGGACATCCCATGTTATCTGATTATGATTATTTTAACAAAGAATCGCCCTGCTTATTAAACGAAGATCTATTTTGAGCTCAGACTCAGTTCTCGTCAGTAACTTTATGTAATGAACAAACCTTTGATTCAGTGCATTATACTATATTATTATACTATACACGGAAAGAATGGTTTTGCTGAAATATTAAAAAATTTGGCCAGATACAGATCTGAAAAATAATTTTGTTGGATCATCAAAATAATTATGTAGGACGCCTAAAATAGTTGCTAGAATATCAAAACTTTTTGCAGCATTATCATTATGTTGAAGTGTCCTACATAATTATTTTGATGATCCAACAAAATTATTTTTCAGATCTGTATCTGGCCAAATTTTTTAATATTTCAGCAAAACCGTTCTTTCCGTGTAATCTTGCTCGTCTGTAATAGAGAACTTTAATAAGAGTCACGAATAATAGCGTTCCCAATTTTGATTAGTGCTACCATTTTTTAGCAAACTAGTACATATAGACCAATAGTACGGTTGTTTACAATTACTATATCAGCACGGTTGTATCTGTATTTTAAAATAACTTTAACTAAAGTGTCAAATAATGAGTTATTCTGCACCAAACAACAAAAATGCATCAAAGAAAAGTTCCCAAACAACACAATGTCCAAAATCGGGATATAAGATGTCTTAAAGTCTTAAGACCTCTGAAAGTCTTTTTCTCCATGATCCTGAGCGAAGAGTAGTAAAATAAATATTCAATGTAGGACGAAATTGGAACCTTTTATTAAAGTAATGTAATATAAAAAAAGTTTATTATACACGTAACTTATTTCTTTTATTTGAAAAACTAGAAAAATTAAATTCCGCGCTATGGCTATTTCCAGTTTCTGCTGAAAAATGGCGTCACCGACCTAACTTTGACGTTATTATTTCGTGACTCTTATTAGAGGGTCTCTAGTCTGTACCATCGCAATAAAGCTTGGTCAAGAAAACAGTGTTCTACCTTTCTCAACACTTCCAGATATTACGCTACATCTCGCACGTAACAGCGCACGGTTCCAGCGGGCTGGGCGAAACGTGCGCGACCTATTTCCATGATACAGCGTCGAAACGCTAATGGATGGGTCCCTGCTGCTGCTCCTTCCGCGGATCGTCGAGAGGATATTTACCCCGAATGCTGCATCAAACGACGATAAAGTACGAGCGCTTCGGAAAGCCCGCGCAAAGAGCCGCGAGTTACGAGGGCTCGTGAGACTCCTTCGCGAAAGACGGACGAGTGTCCGTCCGTTGGGCGAGTCACGGCATCCGAAAATACACGCCCGTAGTTTCGAGAACACGCGACGCTCTTGTACGTGATCCATTATACAAAAGACCGTCTCCCCTTTCTTCTTTTCCCCTTTTCCCTTCTCGTTTCCTCACGTCGCTCTGAAGCGCTCGAATTTTTATGTAACATCGCACGTGACGCCGCTTCTCTGACGACCGACGAAATTCCACGAACGACAGACATCTCATTGACAAATTTAAATGGTAGCTCGCTCTTCATCATTAAATGATACAACGATCTCTTGCCTAACCGTTTAACCTGACATCGCGTTGTCGCCTATTATCTATCATATACTCACTCGATCTATTTACTTCGCGGACTGAGATGTTCGTGGAACTATCAATCGCGGGAAAGACCAGATAAGCGTTTATAAATAATGCTCGACAACAACAACAGAAACGAGAGAAAAGGAAAAGAAATATAATAGGTCGAAGGTCTGTTCCGCATGGATTGCAAATTGCATGGTCGCATAATCATATCCCTGGAAAAATCGACCGATCACGCGTCCTCCGCATTAACACGTGGTCGATCCGTTTCAGCTGTTCACACAATTATGCGATTATGCAAAATCAGTCTAGATAAATCTCGAAGTGTTAACGCCACGCTGGCGAAAATGCAGATTAAGGGAAATATCAAAGCATTGTGATTCATACCTATAATTCTTTCCGCTTACGTGGGAATCGACAAAACATGAATCAGCCAGCATTGATTGCAGACATCTTTAACGAGGTAATTTCCAGAATGTTTTTTCATCGGATATTCTGCATGTTGGCACTCTAGCGAATAATAACAAAGCATCATGCGCGTTTTTAAAAACGCTGCTGAACCAGCTCGCTCTTTTCACGGCCAGCCTGCACGCGTCGGCCTGCAAGCTAAACTACTCCGACTGCACAAATGTTTGCCAAACGGTGTGTGCAGAATCGCTTTTTTAGCTGCTAAAAAAGCAATTTTCCGGTGCGCATTTAAACAAACACCAGTAAGTAGGCGCCGAGAGAGAGAGAAAGAAAAATATCGCGCGAACTACGCTGTATCCCGGCGGCGCGGCGGTAGCGATCGTTATATTCACGTTCAGCAATAATCGAGGCAAAAATCAACGTTTATTACGATCATAGGCGCCTTTACAACTTTTTTCAAGGGCGGGGCAGAGTTTACACTTAGGAGTACCATTTTTGTAAAGCTCTGCCAAACAAACGTTATTTAATATTTTCAAATAATATCTTTTAAAGAAATATTTATGCAGATTTTTATTTTTAATTGTATACATTTCAAACAAAAATTATCTGACACAAATATATCAAAATTATCTGGTTGTTAGCCTTTAGAGGACGGGCATATTTTTTCATGAATTCTTAGAATTTTCATTTATAACTTTCATATGTTTGTTAAAGTGTTATACTACGAAAAATAAGGGATCCCCGTGGAGTCAAAAAAGTGGCTTCTCGTCCTCTAAAGATTAATCATAAAATCATTCTAAATTGAAAAAATTAAAACCCGGGGAGCATATACCCCTCCTTGCCGCCCCCCTCATAAGGCGCCAATGATTACGGCCGCGCGCGCTCTCCGACCGTTTATTTTATCCAGTTCCGTAATCAGGGCAAGATCGAGGATATCGGCTCGAAGGTATTTTAACGCCGCGTACCCTTTTGAGGAAAATCTGCGCAGTTGAGTTACGCGGGCTCTCGGCGACGACGTCGGGATCACACAAAGAGCCGATATCCCGCCTTATTATCCGACGTCCGCGTGACGTCGGCTCGCCGGGTTCATCAGTGCGCGGGTAATACACGTCCACGGCGACACGTTGCTAAAGTCGGGTGAAATAATTGCTCATCGATCGCGAGGCTTTATACGCAGGTGCGAATTTAATAATACGCTTTGTACCTGCGGAATATTGACGTGGGACCTTCGCGCGGCCTCTCGCTTTAACGTTGTTCCCTCAAGTGTAACGCGGAAGAAACTTTACACCCTTAGCCGCCAACCTCTCGGCGAGGTAGATGAAACTTCTGCACGCGATACATACAGTTTAACGTTATAAATTGCCGTAAAATCGCCGGCGGAGCAGGTTTGACGTCCCGTCAAGAATGTCAAACTGCAATTAACTTGTGCGACACGAAAAAAATTTGAAAGAGCCAGGTGCGATCTCCCGGCGACGAAAATATTGTAGAATTTTTACACGACGTGCTTGACGCGATAAATACACTTCCCCCTTGTAAATTTTCGTAAAATTGTTCCACGTATGGACATGCAAGAAAGGAATTTTGTAATGTTATTTATATAAGAATGTAAGCTTAAATTACGGAACACATATAAAAGTGTAATTTGCGCAAGAAAAATCAATATTTTTCTTGCTAAAATTTTACAGCGAGTCAATACTTGTGATAATTTTCCGATTTTCAGCATTAAGTATAGGTATTGCAACGAATCTTCGGATTATATTTATGTTAAACTAAAATTCAATTAAATTGTTTAAAAATCGCAATCTGAGTATTATTCTGTAATTAATAGAATACCATCTCTTGCCAGTCGGGTCGACTTAAAATTTATCATCATATGATTATTCTGTAATGTTTACAGAATTAAAAATTCTTTAGTATTCCAAGTTCTTCCAATGCTTCGATGCATTAAAACGATCTTCGTAAAATAATCATATAATTTTTCTTAACTACTTGATATTATTTTTGCTTTAATCACTAATATTTGAAACTGAAAAGACAAATCTCTCTGGGGCAGGCAGTTTACACAGATCTGAGAGTAAAGCTTTCTTGTAATATAAGTGAACCAACTAGAACGTATAACGCATATAAAGCGCAGTCTTTCTGCCGAAGCAGTGCGTGACGAATAAACAGGTGTAAGCGAATACAATCTTGTTTCTGTAACACTTGTTACGTGAAAAAAAAAATACTTTGACATGAATCTACTACGAACACGTGATAATACGAATACGTACTGAAAATCACAGAGTTGCAATTTAAGAAACTTCGACCGCAGCTTTCAATACAGAACTAGTACCCTTGAAATCATAGAGTGATACGGAGAACCACGGAAATGATAAGTCCGTTACCTCGAATGGAGGATGCAAACAGTCCGAATAGATAAGCATCTAAGGTCAGAGCTCGTCGAAATGTGAATGGGAGCTAGATTCTGCAAGAATGTCTGGCTTTTGAATCTGCTTGATGCTGTAAACTATTGAGATAGGTTTCGGCGCACTTGAAACTTCGCTTTAGAAAACGTAACAATAACGTCACATTCCTGTTATGTAACAATCTTATAGAGTGAACTTTGAGTTCAATTTATTTATTACGTTAATACATTTCCTCGTAAAATTGCATAAAATTTTCACCAGTTTTACGTTTACACATGGAAAATATCAAATTCCGGATAGGAAAAAATTCTGCAAAAACCTACCAAAAATTGCTGCAATTTTTACAATACTCCGCTATTTAACATACACGGTGAATTGTGCCAACGATTCCATTTCATCCGCCATATGCCACGAAATGTATATTTTTAATTTAAAATCTTCTTTGACTAAAAACAAGGGAGTGCAATTGAAACGTTATTATCGATTCGCTGCATACGTTTCGCTGCAGCTGGTCTAAAATTTCTTTGATGTTTCCCTCTACGTATATGTAAACGTATGTCCGGGCTCTCTTCTCGAAGGAGTAAACATCTAACAAAAGTTCCCACCGGTTTCTCGCGCGAGAAGCCGAAGTATGAAAATACTCGCAGCGCGGAGATCATGCTGAAGAAGTTGTCACATTGCATTTAATAACGCGTTGCAGCGCGATTAAATGATAGCCGACGAGTGTTTCCTCTAAGACCCCGATATCTAATTCCCTTAGAAATTTTATTTGTTCTCTCACTTACCCTAACGTGGAAAGAAATCCGGACACGTTTCCCTCGGCGTAGAGGCTGACGATGTCGCCGAGGTGAAGGAAACTCGCGGATAGAAGCTCACCCATTTCGATTGGTCTCCTCAGAGTCTCTCTCGGTGCCTCAAAATCGGAGAAACTCCCGTGCTGGCCGCTTTAGTCGAGTGAATTATTCATGGCTACACCTGGGAAACAAACAATCATTAGAGAAAATGGAAAGGAATATACTATAGATAATCAGAATAGTTTCCGACCGGATTATCCGCTTTCTGAGAGAAGCATACATATGTAACTATGTAATGTTTTTTTTCTCCTTTTCGTTTCGCAATAACATTTGCATGATCGGTGAAATAGCAGCGGAATCTTAAATATTGACAATATTACTTTGATGTACTTCTGAAATAGTAGGAAATTATTTATAAATTCTGTGCATGGAAAAATGATGTATTAACGGTATTAAGTCTCTAATTGGAAATAATTTTAATTTAAAGTATATTCAAAATTAGTCGACAACGACTGGCCACAGTTTATTTAAAATCAAAAATCACACGACGTTTCGATGGAACGTCGTGTGATTTTTGATTTTAAATAAACTGTGGCCAGTCGTTGTCGACTAATTTTGAATATACTTTGAATTATTACTGGCGGTCTAACTATATACTTTTTTGAATTTTAATTTAATAACAGTATTAATAAAACAAATACGCTCTTGTTTTATTAAAACTGTTATTGAATTAACAAGATTATTTCCAGATTATTAGATTTAATGTTGTTAATACAACATAATTTTTTTGCATGTGTAAAATTTAAGAATTCGGGTTAAAGATATTAATTGATATAAGTCATATATGAATATAATACGAGAAAAAAAAATTATTTTTTGCGTGTGTAGAATTTAAGAATTCGTGTGAAAAATACTAATTAATATAAGCCATATATGAATATAATACAATGGAAAAAATATCAAATATGTATCAAAGAAATATAATATTTGTTAAAATATATGTCTGTGTGTGCGTGTATGTGTTCTTATCATATGGTCTGATATTTCTTTCATCAAAAAGGAAAAATGATTTAGCAAGCTCTCAGATTGCAATCGTCCAAAGGATATTTTTGTATGCACGTACATTCCGCCATTGTTTGCTCAAGAGAAACGCGCATGCCATGCAGCTCAAAGAATAAGATACCAGAATACGACTTCTCATAACGCAAATTCCGAAAATACAACAATAAACGTGGTACGCTCTATAAATGGAACGTCTAAATATTTTTCTAACGCTCGCTTAGCATTACACTTGTAAATCTAATCTCTTATTTCGCAAACTGCACATTTTCGCTTTGCCCACTCTGTTCATCATTAAATACACCGATGTAAAAATCGACGAATAAGACATTCTTACTCTGAGAGAAAAATATTACTCGGAATATTGCTACTTTAAAGAACGTTAGAAATTATTTTGAACGCAGAAATATAGCGTGCACGCTGCGGCGTAAAAGGCGCAAGCGGCGAACGAAACTTAATTGCCCAATGGTGCCATCGCAAATTGCTAGATGAAGTTATCTATCTGATAGATCCGAGACGACGCCGTAATCGGGTCGTGAGATTTTTCCTCTCTGGTCACCGCGAACAGAAATTCCACATAACAATCTCAATTGCACGAGACATTGTTGAAGTTTGTTGCGCGTGGCAATTAGAAGCTATTTGTTTCCGGTTATGAATGCCTCTGCAATTGTGCTAATTTCCTTCGCACGTACATACGTCTAGGATCCTATTCACGAAGAATATTTAACGTTAAATACGTCTATGTATCTGATTTTCACTCTATGTATAAAACGCGAATTTTATATTAGATAAATAATAGATCATAATAATGATAAATCGAAATCGTGTCATACATTCAACACAAAGTAAAGATCTTATTAGCGACTTCCGTGATTACGAGTTTTTAATTGAACTATCTGAAAGATCATCGTTTCATCCACATGAAAGATAAGATATCGCGTTACGTGTTGCATAGCGAGAAGATGTTGATAGGATGCGAAATCCTATACCAGCCGCAATTATCTGAAAATAATCTCCCGACAAATCGCGATACAGCTTTCCGATAAATTGATTTGCTTTAATCGAGTGTCTTCGAACAGAGGCAGACTTTGTCCGAGCTCTGCTCTTTAAATTAAATTGACCCTTAACCTTCGCGTCCACATAAACAACCATAACCGTGGGCACCACCGTTGGTCAAGTTCACTTTTACAGAAGAAATCGATAAAACGAGTCCTGATACTGACAACCATTCAACACGACCATTCGACACGAAAGTGCAATCTAGATTCTATGAAAAGTAAACAAAGAACGTAATAAGTTTTAAAAAATCAATGATAATTGATTAGTTCCAATTAAATTCATATTCGAACTAGATGTCGCACTTATCTTCATGTTGATTGCATAATTTTACTTATATTTCCAGAAAGTAAAATACATCGAGTACCTACATTCTTATGTGTCAAAACGCACATTTTTTCCATACCGGAACTGTAAAATAGCTGATAGAAATATGCATTGTATATTTAAAAAACGAGGCACACAATATGTTTACTTCTTACAAAAAACTAACAATTATTTTTATGTCTCTACATGCGTTGCTTCATTCACAGATGTACGATGCGCTATTTTTGGATCTCATTCATAGAAAAGCCACACGAAAGAGTCACGCACATCTCTTTTCCTCTTTGTAAATTTCAGTCATAAAATAAATAAATCCACGGAGGGAAGTTAATGAGCATCACGTTACATGCCAACAAGATTCTTTCATCGCGAGATACGTGATTATTTATAATTCTCAAATGTAACAACGCGAGTAAAATATTATCGTTTTTTTACTCTCAATTTATATTAATATTTTACTAACCAACTTTAAGCGAAAGAAATTAAATTACGATGACGTATACGCAAACGTATACCGCAACGGAATATATCTCTTAGAAATTATCATTTCTGAGTGTACCATAAGCTGTAGCAAAATGAAGTCAGCAAAATTAGTTTTGAAGTACATAAAAATCTCAGAAACTTGTCTTAATAAATAATTAACACTGTTTTTAAGTACTTCGTAGACGTCAATAATTGAAATTTTTTTTAATTACAAAAATGTGAGATTATCTCGTTCAAATTATAATCCTCACCGTCACTAATAATTACTGAAATGCACACATTAAACTATAATATTGAAAACATTAATTATATTATCATAAGAAGCTTACATAAATTGTTATCTACACAATTTTAGAGCATTATTGCATGCTTTTAAATATAATTTATACAATACAATAATTTTTTATATTTAATATTTACTAGAAATTATGCAAACTTTATTCAGCTTATAATAGTTACAGATGTATTTAAATCTAATTCAATATGCTAAATCGTGGAAAATGAATAGCAGATGTTCGCAATCGTTAAAAGACAGAATGCATTAAGAAATAACATGCATATATGTATTCCTTGATACACAATTTGCCTGGTATGACCATGCAATGATTTTTTTAGATAACTGCGGTAAATTACTACATAAAACTTGTTATAACATCACATCGTTAATAATTGTATGCTACGCAGTACGTAATTCTATTTTTTGTATATACAGCGTAAAAAGAAGTTATCACTGTTCCGCAGGTGTATTAAAATATTGTCGAAACAATAGCTGCCACAGGCAGATGATATTACACGTATCGCGTGATACACGAAAATTCTTTCAACACGATGCCACATACACACGCTGCTTGTTTTGACAGAAATTCGTTCGAGAAAGGGAGAAAAAAATATCTGCCTTTTTTTTATTTATTTGTATATTTATAAAAATCCCTATTTTGATACATTTTTTGAAATATAATAGCATTCTTGATTCTCGATTCAAGCAATGTCCATTGCATTATTAGACTACTGTGTGATAATATGTTACTAATTATTACTAGAACTAATTTAAAACTATTTATTAAATTTTCTTTCTTTCCCGTCACATTTTTTTAAATTCGTACATTGAAGTAAGTGCGGTATTGATCGGTTTTGCCGTTGAAATTCTGCAGGCGTGAACTTCAATTCTTCGTGTTTACGTGACGCATTGTAAAAATATCGACGGCTGTATGAGTTATAAACGAAAGAGCGAACAAAGACGCTCGCTCCGTCTTGGCGCCGAACGATGCAGTGGTCGAACAATAAGCCGCCAATTGACTATCAATATCGTCTAATGAAACCGTATCGATGCATAGCAATATGTACGGGGGCATGCAATTCTATCTACTCTAACACTGTTCACCACAAAACGCCACTATTAAACGGCGACATCTAATACGATCCTAAACGTATTACGTAACGCATAATGCACAGCGCGAGAATAATCGTGTGGCTTTTTAAAGAGTTCTCGTATTGCTATAAAAAAGGTTCCACGATCCTAGCATATTGTCTAGACAGATAGATTGCAAACTAAAGATAGATTGTAAACTTTCTATTTGGTAAGTCTACAAGAGCGCTGGCATTTAAACTGCCAAGGTTCACTGAAAGAAATCGAATGGCTATTAAATATTCTGACGAGTTCTCGATAAAATCAACGTAATTAAACATCACTTTGTAGATCGGCGAACTGATCGAAACATCGGAAAAATCGGAAGTATCTCTTACCGGTTTTAGCGTCAACCGCCAAATTCTTAGAGTGTCAATTCGCTATACTCGCTATACTCGCTGTCAATTACCTTTACTTTCCTCGAAAGGCGTAATTTACGTGTTCGCCCGACAGATGCAAACTGCATTGGTTGCACCTCAGGATCGTCGGTATGCGATGCGTCAACCAAGACTGAGGTTCAACCTGACGCATTATGGCACACGACACACCTTGACCGCGGATTACTCGGTGTGCCCCCGAAAGCCATGCGCGGTGTCTAATTTCATGCAAGAGGATATCGAGTCTTGATGAATTACGTAAGAGCACTCTCACGGAGAACGGTATGTCACAATCGGCCACGAGGTCCATCCCCGCCAGGAGATCGTTTCTCCGCCGCGGCTTTCAAGAGAGAGAAAGAGACACGATTAAACTATATCGCGCCGACGTAATTTTATTACACGAATAATTCACCCAATGTGGGCTTGAAGGCACAAATGTCGTCTGCTGCGATCCGCTGCGTTATGCATTCGGATACATTATGCATATCGACGAGAATAGTCGCGTTCGTTTCTCGTTGAGAGAAAAAAGTTACATTCTCTTTTCTTACTTCTTTCTTCAAGATTATTTTTGAGATCGTACGCCTCGAACACACACAAATAACTGGAGATATTGCCCCATTAAAAAATGAACAAGCCAGTAGGAAAATATGTCGAAGTACATTGTACTGAAAAGGCTAATTTTAAACTTGGTAGACGAGATATATTTATTCATACAGAGCGATGTCTTTTCCATTTGAGAATATCGTAATCCTTGAAAGTCGACGCAGCCTTGAAGCCATAACGCACGAATGTGTGCCGTGCTAAAAATATTCCCGGGTGACAAAATGCATAAAAATTGTCCATCTTTCGCGTACACGTCCTATCTACCGTGCCGCCTTTCGTGGATTGTTCCATCCTCCATCCGTAAAATTACGCGTGACGTAAATCAAGTTACGTATTCATTGGAGTCGCGAAACATCACGTTGAAACTACCGTGTTTCCTTAAGATTGATCCGCGTGTCTCTTTCCTGCGTAATGTTTAAAACGTAAAATGTTGCACGGGAATGCATTACGTCACTCAATACGCGACGTAATTAAATTCAATCTGTCTCTCATGTTACGAAATGATATGATTTCCGGAACAAACGGGAGAGCTAATCTTTTTATTAATGCACGATCGCGATACTGCCTGTTTAATCGATTTTGCCGCCGAGTGTTTGACGGAAACGCACTAAACGCCACTCAACACGCTCTTATCTCAACCCGGACATGTAAAGAAGGAAGCAATTCGCGCGCGATGTCATTAACCCTTACGGATTCGCCGAGCACGTTTGACCCACGCCGGTCGCTCAATGAAGTATTACATCCGTTTTACAGAGAACGTGATAAAACCCGTCGAACCTGTCTCCGGGATACGCGCAATCGATACTCGAAGAGCCTGGAATCAAAATAAGGCAAGCACCTCTTTCAAAAGGTAGATAAGCACGCTTCCGTATCGCTCGACGTCTCGTCTCGTCCGAGAGAAATTCTGTCGCTAGAGAATACCTAAGGAAAAGTCGCATGAATCTACTTCCGAGACGCTGTGAGAGTCTCCTATTTCATCGTGTCCATCATTATTATTATCTTGCGAGATATAACGCGTATAATTTTTCTCGAGAAAGACACCGCTACGTCTTTCGAAACGTTGATTAAGTATCGCGCCAAGCATGCAACGTAACGTAATAATAGCGTTGTTAATGAAAAACAGAGGACGCCTTAATATTTTATACGTAGGGCATCGAAAATAAGAACCGTGCCATCCAGAAAGAGCAGCATTATCTCTGTTAATGTCAGCTGATTTAACGAGCGAGGACAATCTGGTAATTGGTGCAATACGTGCTCTATTAGCTTACAGCAGCAAGATTTCGCACTTCATTAAAACGTGCGAATCTGAGGCACGGTTAAGTCACGATTTTCACATTTTACGCGAATACCGCTCTCTCTCCTCTCTCCTCTCCCTCTCTATTGCAATTCCTTAACTTGAAAACTTCATTCTGTTATGTAAAAAATGTTTCAATGCCGCTTCCCCATTTTAGCCGAGACTTGCATTTCCAAATGCTTCATTCTCACCCGGAGATTGTTTCGCGCTCTAAAATTAGGAATAAAAGCGATGCAAAATGAGAAAAATGCAGAATGAAATCAAAACAATTCGAGAGCATCGCTTCGATTCATTAACATTTAACAAACGCGCCTCTAAAAAATACAATTTCAATTTGCATGTTTCCGTCGACACTTCAATTTTTGTTTTTAGAGAATTCGAACGTACGCAGTAAAAAACAAAAAAATCATTAATAGGTAAAAATAAATCGACATGTGACTAACACAATATATAGATATATAGGCCATTTTCGGTCGGGCTGAAATTTTTGTGCCTAATAACATTTTATTATGTGAATTTATATACATTTCTTAGCTCAGCTAATTACACGTCAATTATTTTTCAGTCTTAAAAAGAAAATCAGTCTCACATACACGATTCCTGACATTTAGCATTCATCGTGACTGCCCAATGCTCCAGTTTTCCATTGACGCGTTATCAGGAAAACTAGCAAGGAGCTATTATAGCAACCGAACTCACAACCAACCGTCCAACGCTGAATGCGAAACGCAAATGTTTTTTTACTACTACACACGAAGATTTCACGTACATGTCGAGTCCGGCGAGTATGGAATCACGTACGCGATAATAAACGTGTCGAAAATACTGCAGATAAATGACGGAAATGCGCACTTTAAATACCGTTCTCTTTCCTCTCTTCTCTCCCTCTCTATCATAGTTGCTTAACTTGAAAAATTTATTTTGTTATGTAAAACAACGTTTCAATGTCACTTTCTTATTTTAGCTGAGACTTGCATTTCCAAATTCAGCTCTAATGTCTTTTTCCAATAATGTAGATTAACTTTAATCTCGGTTTAACTTATTCTTTATCTAGTTCTAAGACCGGTATTCATAGTCTTCAAGACCATCTTAAGTAATGTCTTAAGACGCAAATACGGCTCTGTGATTGGTTCATGACATCTTAAGATTGAATTTAAGACGGGCTTAAATAACTATGAATACCGGCCTAAGAATCAGAAAAAGATAAAAAGTAAGTTAAACTGAGATTAAAATTAATCTACATTGGTGGAAATGGACATAAGGGGCACTTCGACCAACTCCGATTAACTTTAATCGACGATTAACTCAATCAGCAGAATTGCCAACGTGGAAAATAAAACACAACTTGGTAGAACAAAACGGAAAGTTTTCTTATTGTCTCTTTATAACTTATGTTTGATCGAGTAAAGTTAATCGTCGATTAAAGTCAATTAAAGTTTATTCTGAGTCGATCAAAGTGACTATTATGTACATTTCTACCAATGTAAATTAGTAGTTCTAATTAGTTTTAAGAATCAGAAAAAGATAAAAAGTAAATTAAACCGAGATTAAAATTAATCTACATTGGTAGAAATGGAGTAGAATTTGAGTAAGAACACTCAGAGAAAAAAGTCGTATCAGCAACTAGAAATTTGTGGACAAATAGCGC
>NJRQ01000018.1:479773-492881 GCA_003063805.1 Aphaenogaster ashmeadi
TAATTCAATTAATGTTCAATTAAACCAACTAATGTTTAGTTGAACGTATCGGACTAAATATTTTAGTTGGATGAAACACATTTTGCGTTTTTCAACAAATTTTTTTTCTCAGTGTAATCTTCCACGAGACTACCTTATCTTTTTCTACAATTGAAGCCACAAAATTTATAATATATGGAAGGCTCACTATAGTATAGTAACAGTTCTATTGTTACCCTGGTTTTTAAAATAAAAATAGCGAGAATGTACATGAGTATACGCGTATATGTGTGCCAAATTTGTTGTTAACCAATTGTCGACATTCTGCATTATCAAAAAAGAGATTAAAGAAACAATTTTCAGAAACAGAATTTAAATTTAAAAGTAAAACTTCAAAAATTTCCCCGAGTGCTAATAAAATTCCATGAAAATTCCCCGAGTTTCAAGGGTGAAAAAAAAATCGGCTGAAAATTCCCTGAGTTTCAAGGGTGAAAAAGAAATCCCCTGAAAATTCCAGGTTTTTCCAGATAGTAAACACCCTGAATTATCTCGCTTGTTGAGAGCCGCGATAAAAATTCCCCGGTCGCCGGATCGGGATCGAGAAAGAGAGCTCGCCGATGTAACTGACCTTCGCAAGTCCCGACGCTGAAAACGCGACCGGCGGCGGTCGCGTTTTCGTCGCATCGCATGACGAACCGCATGCGAAATACATATCGACCCGTCCTATTACGTGCGTCAGTACAGCGAGATCCGCGCGATGGATATAGAGACCGTCGTCGACCGCTTTATTTTTACGCGAGCGTGCTAAGGCGCTTCTGTCACTTCGCTCGCCTCGCCTCGAATTCGCCGCGACGACGGACGAGTGTGACGTCTCAATTAACGTTGCTCGCTATCCGCCGTTTTCTATCCGAGTCCCTCTCTCTTTCTCTCTTTGTCTCCGTGATCCTTGATTCCGTCTCGAAGAGCGGGACATGGAATTTGGGACGTGTTTCGAGCGAGGAGTCGAGATCTCTCCTCGAGAGCGACGCTCTATTTGTAGAACAGGGAACAAAAAGAATAGAAGCGAGGGAAATCGGAAAGAGGTTTGAGAGAGAAATAGGCAAAGGTGCGAACGAGAGAAGAGGAGAAAGCGAAGAAAAGAAGGGAGATCCATCATCCCGAGGCTTCTATATCTAATCCTCGGTCCCTTATACGCTCAGTTACACCGTAATAATCAGCGTTACGAGAACATTAATTCTTTTCACGTGATCCTACACTGAGAGAAAAAATAGTTGGAACAGCAATAATCTCACTATATTTTATAGTGAATTTTGGCCTCAAACATATTTTTATAGTTCATTTAAACATGCAAAATATAGCAAAGTGAACACAGATTTATAGCCATCATATTTCCTTTGTCATTATAACCATGTGTATAGTAAAGCATGCTAAGAATATAGTTATCTGTACCAATATTTGCCAAATATTCCAATTTTATTGATTATATAAAATGGTTAATTTCTCTTACTTTTATTTATTCTTACTCTTATCTTTACTTCAAATAATTATAATTATTGATAAAAATTTTACATGGGTTACTTATACTAATTGTCTAATATCTTACATGGGTTACTTATACTAATTGCCTATATCCTAATTGTCACCAACATAAATGATAGCACTTTCTATAAAAATGATATTCCTAACTAATAATCACTATATCATTACAGTTTCAAATATCATACTTTTTTTCTCTCAGTGTATAAGGACAAAGAAGCCTCGTTTGGACGAAGTCATCGCCAGGCGTGACATCGGTTTCGATGATAGCCGCGTGATTATTTCGCACATAAACAACAGAGGCAGGTGTAAACGAGGGATCTTCGAAAGCGCGATAGGGAGAGAGAGCCGGGGAGAAACGGAGAGAAAGAGTGCGAAAAAGAGAGAGGGAGGGAAAACAAAAGGAGTGGCGAATGTGAGCGAGTGAGCGGGACAACGACACGCTCGCTCACGCACGAACGAACGAACGCACACGCGCAAGCGCCTACGAGTCAGCTGGTTAAAAACAGCTGTGGCCGAAACGTCGACGAAACGGCGACTCGGAGACGAGTTAAATGTCCGCCCCGCGAAAACAAGCGAGATTTTTATTCCTCCGTATCGCTCGCGAGCCTCGTCGGCGGTCGCCGGCAATACGCGGCGATTATCACGGCGATTGTTATTGTGCTCGATAAGCGAGCCAGCGATTTACCACGTGCACGCACACATACACACGTTGAACACAGAGTGCTGGAAAAACTAGGTGCACGAGCCACGGAATTGAGAGTTGGAAGACGAGGGAGGGAGAACAGAATCTTTAAATTTGCATGAAACCTGAGTGTTTCAAGGAATCTTTAAATTTCCATGAAACCTTAGTGTTTTAAAGAATCTTTAAATGAAATTTTAGCTTTTCTACGAAAAACAATCGAAAATGTTAATAAAATCATTATACTTAGATTTTTTGCAGATAATTTTACAGATTTACTTGTCCGTTTAACTGGAAATTAAAGAAAAGAGACCGAGAAAAGAATTTCCCACAAATATGAGTGTCTGAAAAGACTTTTACATTATCCTCTAAACAGAAACAACCAACGAGTTCTTAATCTTTCTGTTTACTTCAAACAGACGTCAATCGCAAGGAATTTAAACGCGATGGTTGATCATCTCTATATTCGGTGTCGAAAATTAGAAAATTACGAAAGTGACGCTCGATCAAGTTTCCAGGGAGAAAACTCGATTTCGAACAGTATCAGATCGACGCGAAAGGTTTGTCACATTCGTCAAATAAAGTCAAAAACAAAATTTTAGTAGAACCAAGACGAAATCGCTACCGTCAAGACCAAGGGCGTCTACAAAGGGAGGAGGGCAAGAGAGGCATTTGCCCTGGAATTAGCAAAAAATTAAGTATTTGCTCTCCCTTTGAATAAATGAAGGGCAAGTTGTGCTAACCGTGCCGATCTCTGCCCTATCTACAGGATTAGGTGTATAACTTTCAACAAAAGGTGTATAAATTTCAAATTATGAGTATTCTACACGGAAAGAACGATTTTGCTGAAGTATCTAAAAATTTAGCCAGATACAGATCTGAAAATAATTATGTTGGACCATCCAAAATAATTATGTAGGACGCTCAAGCACAATGACAATGCCACAAAAAGTTTTGACATCCTAGCAAGCAGCTTGAGCGTTCTACATAATTATATTTTAGACGGTTCAACATAATTATTTTCTGATCTATGTCTGACTAAATTTTACTGCAAAACCGTTCTTTCCGTATAATTCTGGAAGCAACATTTCGAATCATGCCTCCCCATGGAAAAAATTCTGCGGACGCCCTTGGTCAGGACTCTGACATCCTCTTTTTCTCATTTAAAGAGAAATTATTTTCAACCTCCTCTTCAGAGAAGAACTCCTTTTCCAACTTTACTCAATACAGAGCTTGATAGGGAAAAAACGCCAAACCTTTCGCGCCAATCTGACGGATCAAAGGATCCGCGAGCGAGGTAGCTCTATATCCCCGCGTAGCTTTTCAGCACCCTGTATAAAACACACACACACACACACACCCGCACACGTGCACATATACACGCGCGCGTGCAAGGAGGAGGCGCGTTGCGATTGCGACTCGCTCTCACGTGCGCCGCCACACTACGCGACAGCGTATAGAATCGCACGAGGGTACTTATCGGATGCAGCGTGGAAGACGTGGTCGGGGGGAGGGGGCGTGGGGGCCCGAGGGGGGGCTTTCATAAAGCGGCTCTCCAAGGATACAGTTTGATAACGTCCGTGTCCATGCGTCGCTTGCCGGCGCTGGGGGACGACATATTTATCGGTGCTGCTCGATCGTCGACGGTGCTGAGTTCGGCAGGGGCCCTTCCTCGCCCCGCGGCGCTCCTGGTAGCGTCCTCCACCACTACCTCTTCCTCCTCCTCCTCCTTCTGCCGCTGCGCGTGGATCAGCTGAGCCCGACAGGCACTCCGTCGTGCCCCGGGAGGGCCCTCTGGATAAGCGCCCCGTCGATCAACCTTCTCGCGCGTGAGGGAACTGATCGCGAACTCCTGGCGGCCCGTGCTCCGGCGACGCGCACTTCTGTCCCCGACGATAATGCAAATCGAGCGTTATATTCAGCGCACTGAGCGACCGAGAGAGAAAGAGAAAGAGCGAGCGTCAGCAAGAGCCAAGGAAGGGGGGAGCGCACGAGAGAGAGAGAGAGAGAGAGATAGAGAGGCACACACAGAGACGCACACGGACGTCGCGCGACGAACGACGGAAGGAAAAGAGTGAACGAAAAGAAAAATAAAGACGGCACGCTCGCGAACGCGACAATCGACCAGTCGATCGGCTGGATCCTCGCGAGGCTCGCCCTAATCGAAGGGCCGAGAACGCGAGGCGAGGCGAGATTCGCGAACGGTCGCGATTCGACGCGGGGCGAACGCGACGTGGAATAATCCGCCGCGAGGTGAAAACTGCGTTCGTTCGTTCGTTCGTTCGTCCGCGCTGCGTTGCGCTGCGTTCCGTCTGTCTTTCTTTTCTTCCTTTCTTCGTTTCCCTCCTCCACGAAGCGCGCTGTGAGCGTCGCGTGTGTCCCCCTCTCTCTCTCTCTCTCTCTCTTTCTTTCTCTCTTTATGTGTACAAGCGATCCGTGCGTCTCTCTCTCTCGCTCGCTCTCTGTCCGCGGAAGAAAAAGCTCAACTACTACCAGACGAGAGGAATCGTCCACCTCGTCCTACTCCTCCTCCTTCAGGGGTCACCTCCTGCTTCGAGAGTCCTCTCGTCGGCCTGCCTTCTCGCGCGGGCCAGGCCAAGGAAGCCACGGAGAGGCTAGAGGATCATTTCGTCAACGTCGCCAATGACGAGACCGTCGCGCAGTCGACCGCCGTCTTTCTCTCACTCGCGGGTCGCTTTCTCTCTTTCTCTCTCCCGCTTTTCTTTTCCTCGCTCGCGTGCGCGTACACACGGAAAAAAACCGTCCCCGTCCTCCTGCCAGAGAGAGAGCCTAACGCCAACCGTCGCGTAAAACGCCTGTTCCTTCTCCCTCTCGCGCGCGCGCGCTCCCCCTCGCTCGCTCTCTCTCTCTCTCTCTCACACTCTCGTGCAACCCGCGACCTGTCAATCCACGATCTTCGCCACCATCTGATTGCGTTCTCGTCGCTTGCACACACTGGACTCTCCTGGCTCGACCGACGCTGCTGCCTCCGACGAGCGACGACAGCGGCGTTTGGCGCGTGCGCACGATCTCCCGAGAGAACTCGAGTGAAGTTGTCCGCGCGAGCTCGCCAGAGCCGCCGAGCAAATAACGCGCCGCCATTTTCCATCGCCGGCGAGCGGCGGGAATTTTAAATTCGGCTTTCGATACGTAAGGCCTTGCACACAATAGAGGAATATTAGATATTAGGAATAGGAATTAAAATTTTAGAATCAGTTTCCTCAATAAAAGTTGAACGTGTAACGCACAATATTTATAAGATATAAATAAGATATTAATAAGATATAAGATATAAATGATATTAATAAGATATAAGATATAAATGTGTTATACGAAACACAACATTACTTATTATTTATCTATAATGTTCATTGAGGAAACTGATTTTAAAATTCTAATCCTTATTCCTAATATCTCATATTCCTCCATTGTGCGCAGGGCCTAAAGGCCTCCGCACAATAAAAAGTATAAGGAACAAGGAACAAGATATTAGAGATTGGGATGTGGAAGAAGGAAGAATCTTCCTTCTCCTTTTTTCCTCATCCCAATCGCTAATATCTGTTCCTTGTTCCTTATATTTTTGATTGTGCGGGGGCCTTAAGGCCTAGAGTGCATTCCGTTTCACGCATGATGCATCATTTATTCTTTTTTAACGTTGGTGAACAACAAGGATAAATGATGCATCATGGTATCATGCACGAAACGGAATGCACCTTTAGTCTACAATGGCTGTATAAGTCTTTAGACTTTAAATAATTTTCAGTCAAAAGCGTTTTCCGTACTGCTTCAATCATAATCTTTAAGCTTCAAGAATTGTCTGATCACAATTGTTAAATTTAGAGCTTAAGGCAGCGCGGGAAACGCTTTTTGGTACAAATTATTTTGCTTCGAGTAAAAGGATTACTACAACCATTGTAGACTAGGCTTAATTCACAAGTATTTGGATGCTAATCGCGAATCTAGATTATTCCATCAGATTCGCCGTGGAAAATGCAGAAATGGCTACAACAAATCCGTTTATTTAAAAAGTGTATATATATAAAAATTACTAAATTATATAAAAATTTGCGAATGTAAGGCGGTGCACGGTATTGTGGTTTACTTACAAATACAATTGCTTTCGGTACAATATTCTTCTTTTACATAACGACGAAACAATGTTGATTATTACTGAAACCATTAGAAGATCCTGGACTAATTATTGGGTCGCTGCTCGAATAATAACTTCGATTAATTATTTATAAAAGTAAAATAATCTGTAAACTTCACTTGTGTGTGCCTAGTTTAAATAGCGCTACATTACTTGATTAATATGCACTAGCATGAAGTCGACATACGGAGAGAAACTCTATTGCACCTTACTTATGAAATACTACTTTATAGTCAGAGTCTATAATAAATACTACATTAAGTAGCTTGATATTACACATTAAATACATATACAATCATCTGTAAAAGGTTATTAAACGCAGTTCCTGTCTAATTTCGAATAATAGATTCGTGCAAAAGTTCTTGTATTTATAGCGTATCTAAAGTGAAAGACTTGCATTAATACTTTGTATATGTAACAATGTATATAATTAAAAACTGATACTATTGAATGGCAGACTTAAGTAAGTTGGCACATACTTTCCGTACGAAATTGTTACTTTCAAAATGCATGCCACAGTAAATCATGATTACTGGCTCTTAAGACTATCAATCATGATCGAATACAGTGTTACAAATGATAGATAAATGCCCAATAATGATATGTATAATATAATAAGATGTCATACGAGGCTTTTTTATAATTTGGATTGAGAAGTAAAAACTATCATTCTTCTCTTCACGCATCTTACGCTTAACATATGACAAGTGAATAGGAGAAATATACTTTCGAAGTCTTAGTATAAATTCATCATCTAGACCTATTCATTACATTGCTGATTAACTGCAACAAATTGTATAAACACATCTAACGTTTATAATGTCTTGTAAGATTGAAATGGAATGCTACAATATCTTCAAATTTTCATTGTTAATTTAAGAATAATTAACTGTTTAAATATGCAATAGTTACAACTCTTATATTAACAGACGAGTCATATGTTAATATAAAAAAAAATGATTAGATTAGTGCAGGAATACTATCGCTACTATAAGCATATAATACTGAAAGATATTCTAAAAATCTTATATGTAAAAAATATGTCAAGGAAAAACTCTTTAACCTGTTCTCTCAACATAAGAATTTCATCGATACATTAGCAGATAAAATATACCTTATCCATTAGTAGAAGCTTTGTAAAAATGAATCTTACACGCAGTATACAGTAATACATCCATATAATACTGTGTAAATCCTATCTCAATTATAGATTAGCTGCTGTTTACTACATAAAGTCATTTCATCTTATTCGCATATAAAACATTTGATTGTCGTTTATGCAATATTTTCCCGATTTTAAGTGAGCATGCGGAAAATATTGGTATAACAATATTTTTATGTTAAAGAGAATGCTGTATTAAAATAATATGATTATGTCTATCATTTTTATTCTAGTACTAGAACATCACAAAGCGCGCGCTTTGCGCGCGCCATTTATTCTCGAGTACTATATATTTTAAATGACATAATTTATTTAATAAGAAAGAAACTGTCAGAATTCACATTGACAGCCGCAAATGACACATATAAAGTAAGTCAAGATGCGGCAATAATCAATCAGCATCGCGGAAAAAAAGCTTCAACGCTTCGATATGTTCGAGTTTTTGATAACATATCTTTTTTTAAAAGAGTATCGCGATTTTAAATACGCATCATTTTGTGTTTCAACTTATGCATATATATTTATGTTGCATCATGCTATATAAATTTTCTTATTAAATAAATTATGTCATTAATTATGTCATTTAAAAAATGGTATAAAAAACAGATCTAAAACAGATGGTATAAAAACAGATCTTATCAAATCCACTCCGAAAAATTTGTGCTTATGACACATACTAACGAATACTAGAGATGAAATGACTTGTATATTTTCTTATTTTAGATAATATGATACTATAAATAGGTATATAAAAAACATACAAAAAAAACGTTGGAAGCAATAAATAATCAATTTGGCATAAAAATTGTGTTACCGTAGGAGTATTATCAGTCATTGTGTTCCTAATAAATAATGGAAAATCTAAGTACAGTTCTACTTACAAGTTCTACTTATAACAATTAAGTACATTAAGTATTTAAGTAGAGTTTGCCGTGTTGTCCTGTTTCTTACAAAATGTACACAAATAGAAATATGTACTTTACTCTACTGCTGTTTTTCGTGCAAATGCAGTCAGAGACAGCATCTCATTGGGATCAGTTGGCAAGGGAGAAAATTCGATTTCTTCACTAATACTATTCTCTGAAAGTTAAAAGGGCATATCTTATCATATAATGTAACAAACATATTGGCAGAATTTGATAAAATTTAAGATTTAATATTAGTATACATGATATACACAGGTAGTCTTCGATTTACGATGGAATTACGTTCCGAGAACTCCATCGTAAGTCGAACCACTCACAAGTTAACCCGCTCGCTACCAGAAAATCATTTTATGTCACTGCCTCTTATACATTACTATTGTTATTATGTACTGTTAAAGAAGAAATAATACAAATAACAATAATTATTATCAGTAAACACTAACCAACCCCTCCCAACTCCTATCACATAAAGCCATCGTAAGATTTAAACTTCGTAAGTTGAATCATCATATAACTCGCGGACTACCTTTATAACAAGAATCTCAAATATATATTTAATTTTTAAGTGAAAATGTATATTTACCAGATGGCTCAATTGGCCATTGCTTATGGGAAGGCGCATAAAGACATAATAATGCAATGATGTAAATGTTCCACATTCCATATACTCCAGTGAAAAAGGCAGAAGTCATTTCCAATTGTAAATCATCATCCCATTTCCACTGACCTTCTGCAACCTATCCCAGAAACGTTATATATAATTAATGTGTGCAATTAATAACTATATATAATTAAAACGTATAAACTTCTTATATATACCTGACCGAGTATGAAGCCGATGACAGTTAATGACGCGCACAATAACGTAGTAATCATTAAAAATTTGAAACGATATATGATACCCTCATAATGCAAGCGTCGTGCCGAGCTCATGCTAGGTAAAACAGCTCTCTTCGCGCTAATGTTCATGAATACTTTCCATATCATATAAGACAAAAATAACAAATATACTCCGGCTGATATGCCAGCCAAGATAATGAAAGATAGCTATTATTTGATTAAGGAAATTAATTTAGAGAATTATATAAGTCATTTTTTTTAAAGTCAATGATAATAGATAGTTTAGAAAGGATACTGCCAATTTTGTGCCAATATCAGTGACCCAAATAGAATAGAATGGATTTCTCAGTTGTACACCACGCTCGCACATATCGAATACGAACAGCGAGAGACAACCGGTACCTACTGCAGAGAGATGCCGCCAGTAACATTTTAATGAATTGGTTTGTTCACCTTCCTAAAACATACATTATCAAATTCAGTATCTTTCAACATTAAGAAAATAGAGATTTGTATATGTATAAAAAACTCACCTGAATCTGTTGAAACCCAAGATGTGTACATAAAACAAAAAAGATAAGTCATTGTATAATGGTTTTATAGTAGTTTTAAATAATAAAAACTCAGCCTTCTTACCATCAAGTGTTCACCAGCAAATACAAGCCAGAATGATAACAATGTTGCATAAAATACTCCTTGTCGAATATCACCCAGCAGAAGCATAAATGGCATGTCGTAAGCAAGTGTCAAATATTCCAATGGCACTAAAAATGATATAACGAATTTATAGATAACCGTGTAAATAGAAAACTTGGAAAACTATAAATCAAGTATAGAGCAATTAACATACAATTTAAAAATGTTAAGGCAGAACCCAAAGCTAAGAGCATGTATTCCAAAAGAGCGGGCGATCTGGATAGCATGTACACTCTTCTCCAATACCAAGCCAAAACACCTAGCACTACTGGGAAATAAATGGTCTTTAGACTCACCCACACCTTCGTGAATCCACCATTTTGATTAATAGCCTAGATTAACATTACAAGTGATACATTAGATTAAATGTTTATCATTTATAACATTATAAGAATTTTACATTCTGATACTTACTGTAAGCCATAAATCAACAATGTGTCCCAATCCTTGGTTTTTATCAGTGTCAGAAGGAAGACGAATATTCAACAGGTAATAATCATGGTACAAAGATCCCAATTCAAACAATGGCATAACGCTACAGTTGTAATTATAGTGCTCCAATGGCTAGAATAAATTGAATTTTACATAAATTTGGTATTCCAATTAGATAAATTTATAAATTTGTATTTATATGTGGTTAACTGTATGCAAAAAAACAAATATTCACTAATAATACTACACAAGTAAATGTACCTACTTTGTCTATGCTGCAGTCCAAAATTCTCTCCACAATAGAAGAAGCATATGGTTTCCATGCATTATCTGGATCTCCCTTGTTTCGATATGCTAGCCGTGCGTCCAATGTTATTTTCGTCCTAGGAGCTGTAGAGAAAATTATGTCAGAACCATGGTTAATAAAAGTTTTAGCAGCAGCAGATACATTACCTATTTCAATCTGGCTGGTATAAGATATATCCATTTGTAAAACACCTATCAAATTTTGCTGCCATCTTGAATAATCAAGCTGCATGTTGTTCCGAGGCACAGGCATCTAAAAAAAAAGATTTATTAGATCTTTATAGTTCAAAACACTTTCTTGTAACTACTAACTGTATATATAGTAATTGTAATTTGTAAATTATACCTGAAATGTGTATACAACTTGATAAGCCTGCTGATGAGTGTCTAAACTAAAGTGATTTGGATCAGCATGAATACAGGAACCTTTTCCTCTTGAGTAAAACCACGTATTTTCATCATGAGACCCATTAACACTAATGACTTGGCATGGTGTACCAAGAATGTTCTGACTGCTGGCAGGTGTTGGCGCTAAAAGGAAACATATCATTATGTATTTTATATAAATTTATCTGAAAGATAGTTAAGATATTATAAAGATAGTTTACTATATTAGACAAAAATTGTAGATCGTTTAAAACGACCCTGAAATCTAATCTAGTCTAAAGTGGACTTGACAGGTTAAAATGCGAATAAGAAGTAGAAAAAGAACACAGATTTTAATATATACAATTCCAAAATTGATTTAAAATTATATCATTACATAAAAATAGCTATACTATATATTATATATCAGGGTTGGGCGTTTATGCGTAAAATATAGTAGTCTACATCTACACGTAGACAATGTAAACTATATTTAACATGTCATCTATGTAAACTATCAATAATTTATGGATTATCAGACATCAGAGATTTGCATTTTGTTTGCAATTTCGATTTCTCAGTTGCAATTATTATTAAATATCTTCATAATTAATACCACAGTTAAATACGTTTATTATTTTATAATATAATTGCTCTTTCTTTGCTATCCAACTTATAATACACGAAAAGAACAATTTTACTGAAGTATCTAAAAACTTAACTAGATACAGATCTGAAAATAATTTTGTTAAACCATCAAAAATAACTATGTAGAATACTCAAGCATGATGATAATGCTGCAAAAAGTTTTGATATTTTAGCAACTATTTTGGGTGTTCTACAATTATTTTAATGGTCCAACAAAATTATTTTCAAATCTACATTATAGTCTACATGAAAAAAAGTTCGTGTAAACATCACGTAGACAACATGTAAATAATCCATGTAGACGTAATCTTGAAATATACGGCACAACCCTGTTACATATATAACAAAAGGTAGAATAAAAAAGTAGAATATAAGGAGCAGTATATTTATAATATATTTATATGCTGCACACTTATTATTATTACACGAGACGATGACGCGAGCGTGTTTGCTGTCTAGGAGTGCTCTAGATCCACGTGCTCCACTCACCGATTAAACCGCCTATCAGGAAGCAGACTATCTGCGCGATTATCAGAAGCATCACCAGCACGGAGAGCTTCTTGCCGCTCAGGTTCTCGATTATGGTGCCCTGCATTCTGCCCGTCCTCTCGCGCGCCTCTCCGTTATCGCGACTCCGCGGCCACGTCCGTTCGAGGGGATCTCCGGCACTCGGAACAACGCCGAGGCACAACACCGAGCGAAACGACGCGGGACGCGGGCGACAGCGAGCGAGCGTTTGCCGAGCCGGGAATCGGTCCCTCAAAATGGAAGCCACCGGACACCAGCGATAGGGAACTCGCCTCGCCGTCGAGCTCGCGGCATTCGCGAAATTTCGAATTTCGACTTTCGAGACGTATCGAGCTCTCGCGTCCGCCCGGCGTCGCCGGCGACGTATCGATCCCTCGAATCGGCACTCTCGGTAGTCGGCGGCACGCGAGACAGACGCTTCGCTCGTTTGAGTCGTTTCGGCAATCGGCTCTTTCGTTTCGCGAAATGTTTCGGAAATAAAGAGAGAAAGAGAAACGATCGCTCGCGTTCGTCCGTATGCCAGATGACGTCGGATTTCACGTGTGACTCGTGTCGACGATGATTGCGTTTAACGTCCCGAATGACACTTGCACGGGGAGTGCTGACTGCAAGCTGATTCTTCGTTAAATCCTCCCCGTTAGATTAATTTTAGGTTAAACATGGTAAGGGTGCCAGTCGTGTTATAGTGGGTGTATCCGTTGAATGCATTTTAGTTCTGTTGGTTTCATGTCATGGAGCTCAGTTACACGGCCCGATTTACATCGAAATTATAACGTCGATGTACTATCCGATCCAAAATTTGTCTTCTTTTAATCATAATGATCATTTAAATATGAGCTTCTTTATACTTAAACTAC
>NJRQ01000018.1:492981-513003 GCA_003063805.1 Aphaenogaster ashmeadi
TTAAACCCCCCCCCCCGAGATTAAAGTTAATCATTGGTGGAAATGGACCTAAAAGAGATTGATTCAAATATTTATGTCCATTTCCACCAATGTAGATTAACTTTAATCTCGGTTTAATTTTATTCTCGCTTTAACTTACTCTCATGTCCATTTCCACCAATGTAGATTAACTTTAATCTCGGTTTAATTTACTCTATCTTTTTTTAATTCTAAGAATTAGAAAGAGATATATAAAGAGTAAGTTAAACCGATATTAAAGTTAATCTGCATTGGTGGAAATGGACGTTAGAATATCAAAATAGACTCAAAATATCAAAATAGAATATCAAAATTTAAATAATCATGATTAAAAAAGAAAAATTTTGGATCGGATAGTACATCGATGTTATAACTTCGGCGTAAATCGGGCCGTGTAACTGAACTCATATACGTATATGTATATAAGTACTTTATTTCATTACAATACAATCTTTGCGAGTGTTTTCAGAAGCCAGGAATGCAAGACTGTGAATGTTACAAGCGCAAGAGATTCAAGCCTGTGTGGTAGTAGCGCAATCTTGCTTGTGTGCGCTAATTTGGATTTGTTTACATGTTTTACTACACCTATGTTACCCTGAAATGTCTTAGAAGATATATACTTTCCATTTCTCATATAATGTCATGTATATTTCTGTTCTCGTCAAGAGATACGATAGTGCCAAATATATTTTTCTTAAAGTATATTCTTTCATATAATTTTTTAAATATATATTTCCTTTATATAAGTTTTCCCCTATTTCTCATATAATTTCGGATGTCATAATTTTCTCATATCATTGATACTATACGTAAGAAAAGGGAAATGTATATTTTCTATATTTGTATTAGAATTTGAGTAATAAAGAAACTATATGAGAAATAGGGAAAACATGTAAAGGAAATATATATTAGAAAAATTATATGAGAAAAGAATTATTTATATGATACTGTATTATATATAATTCTTTTCTCATATAATTTTTCTAATATATATTTCCTTTATATACGTTTTCTCTATTATATATCATATATAGATATAAACATATACTTCCCTCATAATTTTTCTGATATATATTTCCGTTATATAATTTTTCCCTACTTATATAATTTTTTTATTATTAGATAAAGGCTAGTTCACGTTAGACGTGAAATATATGCATGTGACATAAATAAAATTTCAAGAACAGAATCCTAAGCGGAGTACAAGCTATCTAGAGAAAATTTCCAAATTTTCTTCATCTGTAAAACATTGCAAGCTGCATTTCCAGATTGTTTCAACTAGAATAATTGGCATGACAAACAAAAGTATATATTAATTTTTTTTTAAGTTATATTCTCATTCGATTTCTCCTTTTTACTCTTCGACATGTGCCGAGTATGCACTTTTACATTTCAAGCGCAGAAAATGTAAAATAGCACAGAAAGGAAGGCTGTATGTTCTATTCATTTTGTTTATAGGTACCTTCACATTTTCTGCACTTGAAATAAAATAAATGTATCCCTCCAAAGTTTCGGAAAATAATGAATATGTTAAAAAGAGGAAATAAGGCGGGAAGATCGCCTATAAATCTCCCCAAGTTTCACTTGAAATTATCTTTCAAGTAATTTTCTATTAAAGATAAAGTTTTATCTTCACAAGTAAAATCTATTTAAGTCTCTGTCAATTAAAAAATCCTATTTTTGCCCTCGCCTATAAATAGATCTGTTCGATAATCAAAATTAAAATTCTTATATTCTTTAATTTTATCCTGATATCGTACACATAAGTTGCCATTGTCGAGTAACAATAGTTGCTTTCCTTTACACTTGAGTGATCTGAGTCACTCGGTTATGTGAGTATTTTATCTCAGATAATGACGTCATTGCTCAGTGAGTAAAAGGAACGCGCAAGTGAGAAAATATTAAAAAATGAGAAAATTTACAATATTTATCAATTTATTTATAATTATTTTTTGTCATTTCGTATTTACCTGATTATTTTATTGATTTAAAACGTTTTAATGTGAGTTTCACTCACTCACTAAAGCACAAGCCCAGGTAGCAAGCTGACGTTATTTGTCGTCATTTTGACGTCAAAATGACGTTCAATGTCGTCAAAATGACGACAAATAACGTCAGCTTGCTAGCTGGGAGGTCTCCAGCTTGTGCAGATTGCTGGTAAAAACTCAGTTAGGCTAATTCTACAATATACTTTATGCTTCTTGTTTCTTTAGAAATTTAACCAATCCTGTTCGATTATTCTTCTTAAAATCAACTGCAATTGGTTAAATTTCTAAAGAAACAAGAAGCAAAAAGCATATTGTAGAATTAGCCTTAAATTTCAGTTGCCGGTGTCAAAAGGAACGTGCATTTAACTGAGTGATTACGTAACAAGTGAGATTTATCCGAGTTTTCGTGTAAAAGGAAAGCAGCTAGTAACACACAGAAAAATATTTGTTCGTCGCAATTTCTAAGGAATTCTAACAAAGAATTTATCTTGCCCAGACAAGTCGCGAGTTGGGGTCGCATTTTTGCTTCCTCTTAGAGGAAGCTTTGTTATAATTCATAATCGCAAGAGTTTCGCGGGGAAAACGCGCTTTCGAACGAGGCGGGAAAACGATCGTGCCGACCGTTCCCGAACGCGTCCGATCGCGAGCAGAGATCGCGTCGATCGCATCGCGAAGGTGTCCGGCGGTCGTGAGTGCATCGCCGTCGATCGTAGATCGTAGTCGTAGATCGGGGTTAGGGAGTGACGTGAGCGGGGAAACACAGCCTACGGTGGAATCCGTGTCGCCCTGTCGCCCGAGAGGGTCTGGGCGACGTAAATGTCAAAGGATCCTCGGTTCGTAACGCGACTACCGTGCTGGACCGAGAGCGTCTCTCTCGCGTAGGCGTGGAGATGATCTGAGGAGAGGCCGGGAGTCTCGCGGTCGACACCACCCGTCACGGGAGATGTGTGACGTAGCGATGGACGCGAACGGGAACGGCAAGCGGTATCCTCTCCACTGGGATACCGATAGTGGATCCTATGGGGCGTCCTTCCGTCGGCGCACGGCCAGCAACGACGTGAGTCGAACGACCGCGTTGGAAAAGCGCTCGGGAAGTTTGCATAACTCGTAGAAGCGCGACGGTGTGAACCAGATCGCGGCCCTAACCTATCCCTCGATCGGACGGATCCCTTGCTGGACAGCATCCACAGACTCTAGCTGAGAGACTTGAGCTAAACGCGATAGCTCGCTTTAGGCAATCTGTAACTCGCGTCAGGTTTCAGAATATAATTCTGTTTCTCATTTTATACACCATGTATTTTTATGTGTTTCAATATGTTGATATATGTAATTATGTGATACTGATTCTTCAGATATTTCTATTACGTGGCATATAAAATTGTGAATAAAATTCTATTCTGAATTCTAACGAGAATTATTGATCCTTCAAGAAAGGCCTTTAATCTGACATGAATCATAGATCGTCCGTATAGGCTTTAGAATAGAATTATAATGTTTTATGGGTCATGTATTTTGATATACACTTTATATATGATTCTGATTCGTCAAGCATTTATCGTATTATGGCATATAAAATTATAAATAGAATTCTATCTTGAGTTTTGATAACAGCTATTGATCCTTTAAAAAGGGTCTTTAATCTGGCAACAATTATAGCTTGTTTAAATCAGGCTTTAAGATAAAATTCTTATAATTTATTCTTATATATACTATATGTATTGTAATACATATTTTATGTATATATATGTATTCTGATTCTTTAAGCGTTTATTGTATTACGGGCACATAAAATTATGACCAGAACTCTATTCACATAATTTCGACAAGAATCCTTTAAAGTAAGACTTTTTTATCTGCGACGCAAATTATAGATCGTCTCAAAGTAGATTTTAAGGTAGAATTCTATTTATAATTTGATATGTCATGTATTTTGACATATATTTTATATATATGTGCATTCTGATTCTTCATGTGTCTCTTATATTAGCAAGTAAAATTATAATAGAATTCTATTCTGAATTCTGACATCATAGATCGTTTTAAAATTTTAAAAAGGAAAAGCATTTATGAAGCGGTATTCTATCCTTTAATTTAATTGTGCTTACAATGAATACATAATTGACAATGATATTTACGGATATGCAAAATCCAATGTAAAAACATACTGTTTCCATGATTCTACTGCTTTATGTTTAAGTACTGTGGCAAATTTATGGAAACTCGGTATATTCGTATTTAGCAGAAATAAAAATTATACAATTGAGTAGCTTTTGCTGGTTAATTCATCTAATATCGTTTTAAATTATTTAACATATATGTCTCATTGTTTTATTATTCCAGGAAAGCAACAGAACTACGGATCTGGAATTTGTTTATGACGACACTGATATACATACTAATGAAATCGCTGAGTTGTATAGCTATACGGAGCAATATGAGTTGCAGCTTAACCTTAAGGTATAATTCTTTTACCAAATACAAGAACGGATCATATAACTTTTTGTAAATTCCAGGCATTTGAGGATCAGATGGAATGGTACAAATTACGACCGTGGTGGCAAAACTTGACAAGACCACAACAGAGATCGGTAATCTACAAGTTGCTAGATCAACTAGAAGTTTCCAATAAACAACTCAGGATGAAGTCGGCGCGTTGTATCCTTTATTTAGCTCAGGGTTGTTGGGCTGAGGTACAGTCTGACAAGGAACAACAAGACTGGACTAGGACAAACGTAATGTTACTCTACGAAGCTGGCATTTTTCCAGCATTTGTTGAACTGCTAAACATTGAGATTGAGTAGGTTTCTTCATACATATGTGTGCGATATAAGAACGATTGAATCCTTGTTGTACTTCTATTAAACAATTTTTGTAGAAATAGCACAACTGCTACCTCAGCAATGAGAAAGCTAGCTGTTAGCCTCGCTGATTCGATAGACTTAAGAGTCATTCTGTCCGTTTTGTATATTATGACAGAAGTTATGAGAGAGGAATTAAAAGATATCGAACACAGTGAATATAAAGACAATGTTGAAGCTTTTAAAGAAGATCTTGGTATGTCATTGTGTTTATACATCATATTTTAATGAACGCTAAAAAGGAAAATTTGATCGTTTTAAAATGCCTATTTTCTTCGTAGTAAATCCATATGGAGAAGAAATACTGATCGTTAAACTTCTCGGCATGGTGACATGTTTCTGCAGCGGCTCGGCACCACATTTTCCTATGAAAAAGGTTCTCCTGCTTCTGTGGAAGCTAATCTTAGTCTCTCTTGGCGGCATCGATGCACTTAGAGAGTTGAAAAAGGTGTATCGCGAGGAGGCAGGACTCGATACGCAACAAGAAGACACTATCGAAGTCGCCAGAACGATGAGAGCCAGCTCTCCGCCTATGAGTGCGGCAGATTTGATAGAAACGCAAAATCAGAAAAGGAACAATCGGCCTTTTCGACGGGTAAGCGATCCAAAGTTATTCTATGTGATTGTTTTTATCCTTTACAAATATTAATCGTCAAACATTTTCCAGAGTTTGATGAAACAAAGCTCGTTAGATGATCCAGGCTTAGGTATGGAATACGAAGGAGGAGAACCTCCAAATAATACTGTAGCAAATGAAGGAGATGGCGAACTGATTGTATTTTTGGGTCCTGGTGGACCTGGTGGCTGGAATCAAACGTATTATGAAGATCAGAATAATCAGTCACAATTAAGGCCAGGTACTCCACAGCTTATAAAAGGAAAAGGTAATATCTTAATTTTCTTTAATTTTCATATTCGAGTATTAATATTTAATATCTCATTCACATCAGGTTTACCATGGACGCCCAAAGTGAGGCAAAAAGACGTGGACACCTTCCTTGAAGTTGCCAGAATGAAGTTTGTCGGTTACAAGTTACAAGGAGATAGAGAAAGTTTAGCAGGTTTACCGCAACCAATCCATGAAGGTGTTACTACCCTTAAAAAGGTATACTTTGTTGGTTCATAATATCCCACATAATCTACTATTGTAATATCTAATATTATAATGTATTTTAGCATATGTACACATCCCTAGCGGAAATTCAGATAAGGAAGGAAGAAGAGATTGCAAGAAACCCGATGAGTACTTCAGAACCACCGCTTCGTCAAACACCAACGGAAATTCTTTATCAGGCTATATTACCAAATTTACCACAATATATGATTGCTTTACTGAAAATATTACTTGCTGCTGCACCAACAAGCAAGGCTAAAACAGACAGCATTAATATCTTGGCTGATGTGTTGCCGGAGGAAATGCCGTGAGTATGAATAATACAATATTGGTGTACATAAAATCTTAAAAAAAAATTGAATATATGTTCCATTTTTTTAAAATTAATTGATATTGTAACTGCTAAATATGGATATATTTTTAATTATGTATATTGTAAGTGTATTTAATTTATAACATGCTTTTAGAATGACGGTGCTGCAATCAATGAAATTAGGAATCGACGTTAATCGACATAAGGAGATTATTGTTAAAGCCGTTTCTGCAATTTTATTACTGTTGCTCAAGCATTTCAAACTGAATCATGTATACCAATTCGAATTTATGTCACAACATTTAGTATTTGCTAATTGCATACCTCTTGTATTAAAGTTTTTAAATCAGAACATTATAGCTTACATTGAAGCGAAGAATGTGTAAGTAAAGATGTGATTGTGATTTAAGTTTCTAAGTATCAATATGTAACCAATAATTTATATCGCAACAGTATCCCTATTTTGGACTTTCCCATGTGTGTCATTGGCGATCAACCGGAGTTAACTACTGAAAGTCTCGAAATCGGGCATAGTCAGTCTTTCTCATGGAGAAATGTTTTCTCCTGTATCAATTTATTAAGAATTTTGAACAAATTAACCAAATGGAAACATAGTAGAATAATGGTAAGCCGATTTTTATTAATTAGTAATGTATTTTTTATATGATATTAATATTTATGAAGATTAATATATATCTGCATTTATATTTGCAGATGTTAGTCGTTTTTAAATCAGCACCTATTTTAAAACGCACGCTAAAAGTTAGGCATGCAATGATGCAGTTATACGTTTTAAAATTATTGAAAATGCAGACGAAATATCTCGGTCGACAGTGGAGAAAGACAAACATGAAAACTATTAGTGTCATTTATGCAAAAGTTCGACATCGCTTAAATGATGACTGGGCATACGGCAATGGTAATAAATATTTTATTTAATATTTCACGTTAATGAGAACAAAAAGAATTTATAATGCTTCTGAATTACTAAATAGATTTAGAAGCGCGGCCGTGGGATTTCCAAGTTGAAGAGTGCGAGCTACGTACATGCGTCGATCAGTTTAATAATCGAAGATATTCGAACGTTCCAAGAGATGAAGAAATGGAACCGATTGACGCGTCAGTAACATCCGTGCTTGGTACAAATGTGGAATTGACTGAAGAGTTTAAGCAACATTACGAATTATGGTTGCAACAGGAGGTATTTCAAAGGAGTATCAATTGGGACGAATTGTTGGATCCCGCGGCGTGTGAAATCTAAGTTTCATATAAGTATAAAGCGCATGTGAATCGTATTTTCCTTAAATCATAGACCTGGATGGAATTGCGACATTTTTACGAATTACAATACCATTGTGAGAAGTGTTCAAGCGAAAAACATTGCCATATCGACACTGCAAAAATTTCCAAGTTGCATTTGATATCGCGATAAATGGTCCTAATTTAGAAAATGTTCAACAAAGAGACTTTCTGATGAAACGCGTAAAACATTTCAAATTTCTTGTATTTAATTTGTGCAATGCAATGTAGTGCTTGTAGTCATTTTCTATCATTATAGGCAGCCAATTTCAAATAAATATATAATTTTCTTTTATATATACATAATATATAATTATATATTATATACATATATTACATACATATATTATATACATATATGTATATATATATAATATATATATATGATAAAATTTGAAATTTATATATATAAAAGAATATTAAAATTTAGAACATTTTAATAAAATACATTAATTTTTGCTGTTAAAAGTACCATCTGGTTTTCCGTAGATTGTACTGTTATATATCATAATTTACAGGCATATAATAATACGCCATAATTCAATTTCTTACATTTTATATGTTTTTTATATGTCCTCTCAACCCTTTTTATCACAGTGAACATATTCAATGAACTTCAAGAGAATCTTGACGTATGCAGAGACTATCTTACTTCCTTCTAGCCTGCACCATTTGATAATCTAAATATATATAATTACGTATACATAAATTATACATATATCTTCAGTTCATCGTTAATCATGACATCAATTTGTATCTATATATCCATGTATAGCTGATCTTGAAAGGATGTTAAATAGCAGAATCATGTTGAGCTGCAAAATTTAGTGCTGTGTAAGATGCAAGATGATCGGCTACCGCTTACCTGGTACATTTAGAATAAGGTTTTTTCACAATATAGGTATACGTATACAGCAGATCAACTTTCTCTTATTTATTTAACGTAAGTTACGCAAATAATCTCAGATCTCTAGCGTTGTATAATTTATGTTATCAAAAATACTTGTACAGTATGCCGCGATTGGTACCATACATATGTTCCGATTGTCAAGATTTAATAAAACTAATCTAAATAGGAAGACTGATTCACATTCCTTCGCAATCTTGAGATAGCCTCAATATTAGATGCAAGACAAGGTTTCTGTAATTAAAAATTTGTGACTGCACTAGGTCTGTTCTTGCACTGACAAATTCAGTACAAAATTTAATCGGTGCAAGAGTACAGATCGAGATATGAAGAATGCGGAAATCAGCATGATAGATTTAAACGATTTTAAACAGTATCACACGATTAAAAACTGGTTTATAATTTATAATTATTTGATTTTTGCCATTGCACCGCTGCATTACAACAGAGAACCGTATCTGAAGATCAATCCTGTAACTTTTTTCTGAGGATGGAAACGTGAAAAGTGAAAATTGTTCCCATCGAAGTTAGCGGAAAAATTTTCACTTTTCACCCTAAGAGAAAAAAGTTACATAATCGATGCCCTGAATCAATTTTGACGTCTTTTTGCTAAAAAGAATGTCTCACACAATCAGTGCACATTTTCCGCACTAGTACAAAAAGTTCAGCGACAAAGGACAAACCTTCTATTTTCACATCCATGATGAAATCGGATATGTAAACATTAATCGTCAATAAGATAAAAACAGTGGGATATATGTAAATATATTACATATAAAATTGTAAAAAAATATTCGCTATATATTATGGTTTATCAAAATTTTTGGAATGTGTCAGTCAACAATTGCGTCACTTTGAATAAATCTTCATAGATATCGTTGTTTGTACTTTGCGCATAAATCTCGAATCACAGTGGTTGACGTTGATATCACGGTTTCACCCATTTGTATGAACCATAGTACGCGAAATTATTTTTCTTCGCCATGTCGTCTGCTTCTTTCGGCCCTCGGGATCCATATCTAAAATTTTTAATGAATAATACATTTTTGCATGCGTTAGAAATATCTATATTCCGTGCTACATACTTATATGGAATCGGCTGAATCTTTTCTTTTTCAATTTGATGAAGCAGCGGCGTAAATATACGCCATGCTTCGTGCAATTCGTCGTTTCGAACAAAATGCATTTGCGAACCACAAAAAACATCTAAAATTAATCTCTCATAAGCGTCTGGTAACTTAAGACCCTGAAAGAAGTGACATTTGTAATGAATATGACACACTACTACATATCCGATTTTAACTTCGATGACAAATTTTTTTATGAACGAGATTACTTACCTTGTATCTACTGCCATAAGTAAAGTCCAATTCTGTTTCTTCCATGTCGAACGTGATGCCGGGAGACTTTGTCATCATTTTGATGTACAATGCTTCGCCTGGTTGCACCCTTATCACCAATTCGTTCCTCTTTGCCTTCCCGTCGAAGATATCACCCGGTACATCTTGGTACTGTACTCTAACTTCTGCTTTCCTCTCATTTAGAGCTACGACATCGCGCGGCGATTAAAAAAGAAGTCTTTATTTGCCGAGAAACGGATCTTCTTCAATGTTCTTACCTTTTCCACATCTCAAGATGAACGGTACTCCGTCCCACCTCTCATTGTTTATTTTCAGCACTGCGAATGCAAATGTGGGCGTGTTAGATCCAGATGGTACTGTGGAATCGTCCAAGTAGCCTAAACGTGCCTCGGCATCCTCAGCAGCCGGATCTCCGACGTATTGACCGAGAACTACCTGATCCAGCTGCAAGTCTTTGATGCATCTGAGAACCTTCACCTTCTCGTTTCTGATATCATCCGGTTGGCAAGACGCGGGTTTCTCCATGGCTACCAAGGACAAAATCTGCAGCAAGTGATTCTGCATCACATCTCTGATGATGCCGAACTCATCGAAGTAGCCACCTCTCCCCTCGGTGCCGAATGGTTCCTTGAAAGTGATCTGCACCGAGGCTATATTGTCCCGGTTCCATGTCGGATTGAATACCCTGTTTCCGAATCTCAAGGTCATCAGATTCTGCACCATCTCCTTGCCGAGATAGTGATCTATACGATAAATCTGCTCCTCGCTGAAGAGCGTCGCCAAGTGATCAGAGAGCTTCTGCGACGAGACGGCGTCGCGGCCGAACGGTTTCTCGATTATAATTCTCGTCCATCCTCTGAAATTTTAATATAGATATACTAAATGTATACTAGATACATATATTCCATATATTTATCAATGAAACAAATTGGTTATTTTGGAAATAATTTTAATGTATTTTCTCTCTTCGATTTTTAATGTTCTGCTTACCGATTATCTTGTTTACATTTATTCTCCACGTTTAAAATTCATACTTACTTCTCTCCCATGCAAGTAAGTCGGATGCGTATCGTAACGCTTTCGAACACGCTCGGTGGTAATGCCAAATAAAACAGCCTATGCGCAGTATGCCCTTGCTCAAAATTTTGTAATTTACGATTCAGTAACTCGAAGTCTTTTTTCTGATCGTAAGAGCCAGTGACGTAATGATTCAGCTTCCAAAATTCTTCATACTTCTCCACCTCGTCCGACTTCACTTTCATATATGGATGACACTTCTCGCGCAATTGTTGTATCGTCAATTTGCTTCTAGCATAACCGACGAAGGTGGTGGGTTTTGGCAGGAGATTGTCTCGGAAGAGCCACCAGAGAGTCGGATAGATCTTCTTCTTGGCGAGGTCACCCTTTTCATCATCAACGAACGCAGTATTAGATTAAAATTTGGCGGTGAAATTTGATAAACAGGTATTAATGTATGCTCATTATTTATAATAATGAGCATACATTTATAGTAACCAATTTTCAAAAAATTACAATTTATTTTAATATCCAAAAAACAAAATTTCGATTATATAGTTGAAAGTTTTAATATAGTATAGCAATTATGCTTCTAAAGCAAACATAATTATTGAAAAATCATTTTAGAAATACTTGTGTAATAATGAATCATGTGTAAAAGTTAAATTATGAATGCTATAAGCTGAGATACTGCGATAAGCATGATTGAATGTTCATTCAGTTATAATTAGTGTTGCATATTTTATATTTCCTGTCAAAATTATAAACTTACAGATGCTCCAAAGGTAACAAATACGTGCGGGATGAGCCTGTCAAAATGAGTTCCTTCCAGATGATCCATTTCGTCTGATTTCAGGGATTGCCTGATATACTGCAGGCTCTCCTCCGTTGACATCCCTATGGTTAATATTGGTTTCCATTGAGTGGTATTATACTTTTATATTATTTTGTAATATTTATAATGCGCTTTGTCAGTATCGCGTAAATGCCTATTTAAATGAATTCTATTTATCAGAAAGTTTCATTGCGTATCACTTTCGTATTCAGTATTTCATTATCTTAATTACACATAGCTAATTTGTCATATGTGTTTTATGCATGTGAATAAGTAGAGAATTCTTGACAAGGCATATCTTTTTGAATTTACCGATTTGCAAATGGACACGAAGTTTCAAAAGGTATGATGCAACACTTGATGAATCCATTGCTGAATTAAAAAAGAATGTGTTTAAAACGCAAATTTTGTATTGATCGTGTGTCTTTCCATTTGTAAAATCAAATTTTATGCCAAGACAACATGTAATCATTTAAATATTATTTGTAAGAACATCTATCTATATTTATAAAGAGATAGAGCCATAATCTTTACTGTATTAACAATCAATCATTTCAAATAGTAATTTATTTTATAAAATTAATGGTATAATAATAATATCCGATATAGCAGGTGACGATTCACACATAATTCACGTGATTAATGCAGTTAGGTAATTAAAAGCTTTAGCGTAAAATCATGTCCATTGCCACTTTACTATTACATGAAATATTCATCAAGCTCGACGTAATCGAAACGTGACGCTATTTATTGTATTTTTATTGGAAATTTCCCAATCGTACGACAGTCGCAATAATCGTATATATTAATCCTCAAATCAGACATCAAGAACTTTGTGTCCGGACTATTTTTTATCTTTAGATTATCAGCAAATTTATTATTCATAAAGAAATGCTCCCGCCTCCAGAAAAATTTACGGTGGGAGTATATAAATTAAATTTTCAGACCCGCTGTGAAATCTTAATCTACTGCAATTTTTGCGAAATTATTAAAATCGAGGGAGGACACAAAATATACTGGTGACCAGTTTGAGGGTACTAAATCTGCAAATAAGTAATTCAAGTTTTATTCAGTTTTTTAATCTTCTTTAATGTTATTATATACATATATATACATATATATATATATATATATACACAATTATTTTAAATAATTTTTGCTAGAAATAAAAGATCTATATATGTATGAGCCTCGTTATATCACATCTTTAATGTAGGGTTGCGATATAGGTTTGCAAAAAACCGTAAAATTGAAGAAATTTTAGAGCGAAAAACAGAAAATTATAAAGCAAACAAACTGAAAAAAGAAAACTTTTTTGTTACTATAAAGCCGGGAAATAAACTATATTCTTCTATATCTAATACGGGAAACCGATATGCGACGAGCATAGGCGTACAATTTGTTTGTAATATAATTTTTTTTCCAAATTACTTCTTTCAATAATTATTTTTTATTTATTGAAGACATAAATAATAATTTTTAAGCCAAGAAATATTTTATTTTTATGAAAAACCTCTCCTTTTTCACTTAACACGTGTTCTATTTTTATTTTTTTAAATAATTATATTCAAAGCAGCACCCTTGTAATATCTTTTTCTATAATTTATCAAGTTCGCAAAACTCTAAAAGACTTTTATATATCAATTTCCAAAACAAGTTATAAATTTTATTAAAAAACTTCATTTTTATCTAATTTGTTCGCAAAAATAATACAAATAACATGTTTAAAAAACTTTTTTAAATGTTTCAATTATATGGTAACTTAATTAACGTTACAGAGAAAATGTTTAAATTTTTTTAGAATTTTTAAACCATCCTAACATTGTAAAATTACTCCCAGACACAAAGAACGTGTATAGAATTAAAGTACCGAAAAAACGTGTCAAGGTATTTGAGGGTTAAATATCAATATATAACGTTCCATAATCTATTTCCTATATATCTACTATTAACTATGTAATAGCACATACCGTATGAAATAAATAATGCTAATCTACAATCTTGCTGAAGTCGTACTTCAGATATTTTGCGACAGGAAATTAATCACAGGGAGATATACACATCTAATATACAAATGTAGAAAATCTTTACTTCTCACGTGGCGTGCAAGCATAGCATAAAGCATGGACTGCGCATACGACACGAAAATCGGTCCGCTCCATTGAAAAGGACAGAAGATGCGGCCAATATCTATCTCTTTCTATTCAACACCAATCACAATGATAGAAAGAGACAGAGATTGGCCGCAACTATACGCTATTGCACTCTTTTTCTAGGCCTGTTTCATATACGAGTAAAGTAGGGAATGCGCAGTCCATGCTCCATGGGCGCCCTTACAACTTTTTTCAAGGGGGGCAGAGTGTAAAACTTAGAGTTGCCAAACGAATGTTTCTTCAAATAATATTTTTTAGAGAAATATTTATGCAGATTTTTATTTTTAATTGTATAAATTTTAAACAAAAAATTATCTGGTTGTCAATAAAATCATTCTAAATGAAAAAAATTAAAATCCAGGGGAGACATATGCCCCTCCTTGCCCCCCCTCATTGGCGCCCCTGCCATGCTCTATGTCTATGCGTGCAACGCACGTGCTGTAGTCTTCTCTTTCACTAAATGCAATAGCACATACCGTATGAAATAAATAATGCTAATCTACAAGTCATACTTCAGATATTTTGCGGCAGAAAATTAACCACAGGGAGATATGCACATCTAATATACAAATATAGAAAAGCCTTACTTCTCAAGTGGCGTGCAAGGCACGAGAGCTGTAGTCTTCTCTTTCACTAAATATCAGCAATAAACGTAGAATTTTTTATAAACCACAGATATTGCAGATTTTTCACGCAAAATTTCCGACACGATACTTAATAATAATACCGCAATGTACCTGTAAAAGCTCTAATAAGAGTGAATCCTTGTTCATGTGTTTACACCCACACATACATGCACAAATACATACATACATACACATACTAGAGATGTGCGAATAGTTCGAATTCGAATCGAATCGAATCACAGTAGATTCGATTCGATTTGTTTTCGAATCTAAAAGGTTCGAATTCAAATAGTTCGAGATTTTCGAATCATCAATGGTTCGATTTCGAATCGATCGCCTATTTTGATTGCTTCATTTATATCTTCCGCGCGACCTTGTATCAGCGCATAATAAAGAAGCAGGAAAATTTGTTATGTAAATCCGGGAAATTCTGATTCGAATTCGATTCGTATTCGAATCGAAGAGGTTCGATTCGATTCGATTCGACGTGAAAATTTCAGATTCGATTCGATTCGATTTCGAACATGTTATCAAAGATTCGATTCGACTTGCAAATACTTGATTCGCACACCTCTAACACATACATTCTAAGAGCGATCTCGAAAATCATCCAACATGTTTGTCTTTGGCTACCACGTCTTTTATGCCTATACGGGTTAATATAAAAAATCTTTTTTTTAACGTATACAAAAGGAATCAGTTATGAATTCTTTTGTGTAATTTGACGTCTTTCAAATTAACTTTGACTCTTTCAGTAACTGTGAAGTTTTTTCAAAAACCAAAATAAGTTATTTAAAATAGGAATAATCTTCGAGATCTTTGAAAAAGATCACCATATTCGTTATATTCTTTCTCGCGTCCAATAATCTTTTAACTTGTATTACTTAAATAAATTATTTAAAAATTTGATAAAACTTGATATTTGACATATGGAAACAAAATAACAAATGGATGTTTCATGTAAAGATTAACGTCTTTTTAAAGAAATTTAAAAATCTAATTTATTTTATTTCTAGTTTATTTAGTATGCTTTGATGCAAAATATTCAGAGACATCATATATCTTATTTATATTTCACATTTAATCACACACTATACTTAATTACAGGATACTTGATATTAATTATACCACTATTATTCATCAGGTGATAAGAAGTTGAGATAATGATATGATTACCATTTAATTACTATTTTTTAGATCAGATTTTTTTAGATTATCTATGAATATTTATAATCATTTGCTTTCAGTATATTTATTCGGTATATTTAAAAAAGGAAAAAAGGTTAATTTTGCTGACAATAATTTATTACTGAACGAGAGATTCTGACATAATATCATTGATCAAAATATACGATTGTTTAGTCACGTAGTATTTTAAAGTCGCCTTTTTGGGACCAGAAATATCATAGGTAAACGTAGTTTTATGTTTAAACTTACTCGATGAGGTACTCATGGCTTTCATGATTTAAGAACAGTTGCACGAACAATAGACACTAAAAAATCACGCAATCGACTGACTGTCGGTGCCAGCAGGTCTTGCCGATCTCCCTCGATCTTACCGCTTCACTAGCGGAACCTCGACTGACAGCGTCGGATTTGCCTTGCATGCGCGTACCACGTGCAATCAAGAAAATGCTTACGAGGCAATCGTGGAGTGCCCTCGATAATAGATAAACCGATTACCTAATCATTTGCCATAAAAAGTTCAATTCCTTCATTAATAATAGATTAAAATCAACACAGAACGTAGGTAGAAAATTACATGAAGGAGCTTGAAGTAACGCTCGAAACCAAGTATTTAGTTTGGCAATGATGATAAGCGATTAACTAAGCAACATAATATTAACGTAATAGTCTTAAACATAAATGTATATTTTAACACTAGAATTGCCAAAGTAGTCAAAATGATAGTATTTTTTAAATCAAATTTATAATGGTGCATTTGCTAAGATGATGCGTGGCTATTATTGCAATATATAAATGATTAAATTGATTATTTTATTTTCCCCTTTCATCTCTTTTTTAAGACACATGGTATGTTTAAATAGTAAAAATAGGTATGCGTTAATCGTCGGTTCTAGTGTTAAGAGAGTTTGATCGATCGTTAATATTGTAAAGATGCTATTTTTATCTTTCTAAATAGATACTCTTATCGACAATATTTAATGATTGCACACGCAATGCCGTCTTGGCATTTTTACACGGAATTTTACAAACGATGCCTTCTTCTCTTTTAGCTTTTACATTAGCATATTCTCCGACAATCTCCGCATGTAGATGAAAATCAAATAAGTTTTCACCAAGCTCTGATGGTCGCGGAGCACTCCGTTCAACACAATGGAATAATGAGTTTTTTTATTAGCAAATTCGATTACGCGATCGTACATTTTCCTGCGCAAAATTTTTGCACGCTGTTATTTGAGTTTTTTGCTTATACAATTAAAAGTCGCGAATAGATTTTATTTACGCAAGTGTAACAATGTTTGTTGGAGAACGTACGGCGTATTGCATAATGATGACTCATTGTCAGTCTCTCCTCGTGTATCAACAATGTATGTGATGTACGCTGCTAAAGTTAGGTAAACCTCTTGCACTTCGTGCAACACTGTTCCCACAAATGGAGAAGCTTCAGCGACAGTTGTAACTGTTGTAAGCACCAACGCATGGAACAACGAAACACCTGTCTGCGGACTAATCCGACCTTATTCGAGCATCACGGAAGCTGAACCGACAATTACGCGATATTGTACAAGTTATTATTATAGTTATTATATAGCTATTATTGTGTGTAGATGTATTATAATTTACGTGGAAGTGTAACGGTAAAAAAGACGTGCGCAAAATGATGCAAAAAGTATAGAGAATAGTGCAAAAAGAGATACATATAAGATACACAGTTCTCTAAAATAATAAAATGTGTATTGTTTCTTCGTTCATAAAAGAATCAATGAACTGGAAATAGGAGAAGGATATTTACAATAATAATAGCAATATTCATAAATTCCTAAAATAACAAATTTATCTTATTATTGTAAAGTCAAGGAAAACGTTGCTCGTTTTTTTATTATGCACGCATAAAAACTGCGGACGGCACGTACAAGTCATGCGTGCGAAGATACTAATAATGTGCACGCTGTACGTCTTATGATAACGATGACTGGCAAATCAATGAACTAGTATCAGTCAGGAGTGCCAATGAGTGCGCGGTTCTTGAGTTGCATCATCGCGATGTAATAGGTCTCCTCGCGCTTCTATTTTCAAAGGCAAGCTTCCAAATTGATCGTAATCGGCTTCATTATCATGCGACCTTAACGACGGTCTAATCCCTGTTTGATCTCCCGCAATTAGAGCTTCAACGAGATCTCCACGATCGTTTGATACTTAATTGCTTAGTTTTGAAAGCGATTTCGTGCGAGAGCTTTTTTAAAACCGACCTTTTCATCTTTATATATCGTTTTCATTTCTACTTATAATAAATACTTATTTTATTTTTTGTCAAATTAACAATAGCCCAATTTTTTTCCAATATGACTGATATTCGGTGGGAATAGATGTACTAATTTATGCCGAGTAAAGTTAAACAAATTTCGTCCCAATGAACAATTTGTTAATCAAAATTACACCACCTTTCCGCTGCGGCAGCGAATCATTTAATTAACATCAATGATGTGCAATCAGATTTGTCAATCATCAAAGCAAACTTCTACCTTCGTAAATAATTTAATAAAATTGAACGAGTTATAATCCTGATATTTTTCGGTATAAACGTTCTCTGAAGATCAAGTTATAGTTGTCGGATACAGCATTACATTGTAGACTACAATAATGCGTTTTGTTAAAACTTTAACATTGAATGCAACAATTGGAAGCACGATATCGGAACATGGCAGAACATATGACGGAATTTTGAAATTTAAATTCTTGCTAGCTCACTTGAAATGCGCATAAAATATAACGATCATGACATAGTAAAGAATGACTTTAAATTCAGCTAAATGTGCTGTTTTTGCTTTCATTTGCAAAACAATTTGGATTATTTCTTATCTATCACCGTATTACAAGGATATAATTGTATATTGTACAAATGTATTATTGTATTTAACACTGTATTACATATTTCTCGTACAAGAAAAGACGAAGTCCAATATAATATAATTATAACAGAATAGAAGATTATAACATATAACAATATCCAACGATCGTTAAGATAATTATCAAAAAATGTCATGTTTATTTATGATGTTTGTTTGAAAGAATTTATTTAAAATTTTATGTTATATTTATTTTATTATGTTATTTTGTGTTATATTTTATTTTACTTATATTTAGAGAATTTATTTTAAATATTTATAAATATAATCGCATCCTGACACGCTGGCATTGTCAATACGTTCCTACATAACAAAATGCAAGTCACTATAAACGACGAAGGATGCAGAAACATAATTGCTTTTGTGCAATACGTGTTTCTTTATCATGCGCCTCCGGCGTTAAGTTAATAACACGGACCTACTTTTCAAGGCGGCCTGGAAATAAATTGCACCCGCGGCTGTGAAACACTTAGTAAATAAAGTTATGTCAAAATCTAGAGCGGCAAAACCGTTCTCCGATTTCGAGACGGTTTCGTTTCACTACAAAAGAAACTTTCGTCATTCTGCTTTTCACCGTATTAAATTCCTTATGTAACAATTTCCAATGTAACAATTTCCAAAACAACTTCCATACTTTCAAAACAACTTACAGTTTAAAATAATAATTTTTCGAAAATATCCGGAATAATTGCATGATAATCGTCAAAGCAATAATAATAATATCATAAATGATAAGATTCCTATGATAGTAATTTATGTTTCGTTAATATATACAAAATAAATTATTTATATTTATTAACTATATATAATAATTATAATATTTAAAACTATAAGTTAATTATATATATATATTTTTTTTTTATAATTTCAAATACATGTTTTTTCAAATATATACATTATTTCCAAATGTTAAAATTTTAAATAAACAAAAAATCTTTTTGATTGATTAGGAAGTAATCATTATACATATATACATTCACGTGCTGATCAATCACGTTTCAGTCTCATGACAATCTTCACGAACGTCCAGAGGTAAAGAATCTGAAATTCTCCGATCTGCGGATACAAACTGCGTAAAAGAAATTCGCCTAAAACTATACCGTATATCTCGCGATAAAAAGACAGGCGATACCCGCCGTTCGGTCGTTATCGCGCGCGTGGAATTTTTTTCGATGCGATCACTCGAGATCGCGTGAGGAAAAAAATTACATCGTACGATGCATTATCGACGCGCTTCCGCGTAACATTCGCGACGCCGCATTTTAATCTCGCACACACACGTTCTCTCTCGTCCTCTGCAATTTAATTGGTAAACATGGCGTTAAGGGGACCCACTTCCGATGACCTTGAATTTGACATATATTGTCAAGGACACCCTCCCGAGTAACATGCAAGTGATTTTAGTCGGGGGTCATTGTTTGTTAAAAAGTTATTAACAAAAA
>NJRQ01000018.1:515675-531571 GCA_003063805.1 Aphaenogaster ashmeadi
AATATATGTCAAATTCAAGGTCATCGGAAGTGGGTCCCCTTAACGCCATGTTTACCATTTAATTTTATCAGTGAGCCTTTTTGCGCCATTATCTGTGCTTACAAGCATGTTAGATTTCAAAATGCGCACCGCGCGCCATGGGCGTCCATGAGGGGGGGCAAGGAGGGGCATATGCCCCCTCTGGATTTAAATTTTTTCAATTTAGAATAATTTTATGATTGACAACCAGATAATTTTTGTTTAAAATTTATACACTTAAAAATAAAAGTCTGCATAAATATTTCTTTAAAAAATATTATTTGAAAAATATTAAATAACGCTCATTTGGCAAAGCCTTACAAAAATGGTACCCCTAAGTGTATTTACAGTACACTTCTGAGTTCTGCCCCCTTGAAAAAAGTTGTAAGGGCGCCTATGCCGCGCGCACAGAAGGCGTTCGTCATCCGTTACTCATTCGTGATTCGATAGACTCACTTCTTCGGTGTCCCGCCATTCTTGGTCCTTGAATCTTGACGCTACCCTGCTTGACGAAATTCTCCCTTCACCGGTCTCCTTTCGGCGCAGCCGAATAGAATGGTCCTTTCACCGGCGTGGCCTTGCCGCCAAAACGACACCGTCACTCGCGAATTTGAGGTTAAGCGCCAGCGCGACGTGTACGGCGTTTTCTTGTTCCTTTCGATTCCCGGCTGCTTCTTCACCGCCCCCTGCCCTCCGTGCCCCAGCAAAGAGCCGCTGTTGTTCATTCTCGCGTTTTCCTTCGCGAAGCGACTATATCATTTCCTCGTCTCTTTATCAGTGCGATAAAAATAGCGCGCAAACATTAGGCGCTCGTTTGAGTTTGACAGCTTTTTGGCGCGAGAGAAGGAAAGGAGAGACGCATTTTCCGTCCTAGGCTGCGATCCGTTTAAGCCCGGTTGCAACAGTTATTTTGGCTTTAAGCAAAACTTAAAACTTTAAATTTGTTGTACTAAAGCAAAAGCGACACCTAAAGTGCTTCAATTTGCGCTTATCTCAATAAGATAAACTTATCTTAATATCTTATTAAGATAATTATCTTATTAATATATTAATATTATATTTATATTAATACTAATTAATATTAATTTTATTAATCTTAATTAATATTAATTTTTATTGATAATTTATATTAATATTAATTTATCTTATTAATATTTTAATATCTTATTAAAATTAACGCAAATTAAAGGACTTTAGATGTCGCTTTTGCTTTGGTACAACAAATTAAAAACTTTTTGAGTCTCGTTTAAAGTCAAAATAACGTTGGTGCAACCGGGCCTTATTGTTAGTGCTACAAATGCTTTGAAGTATTCTTTGATTGATCAATCAATAAAATTCTTTGCTCTGATTAATCAATTAAACGCTTTGAAGTATTTGTAGTCCAAGTGGACCGCAGCCCTGAACCTGAACCCATACAGCACAGAACATTGCAGCAACATTGCAGTAACATTGCAATATTGCCGAAATATATTACAGTAACATTGCAATATTGCTGAAATGTTCTATGCTGTATGGGAACATACAAATTCTGCGCAATTCTCAAAACGAGGTACGAGGCGCGTTCGTTCTGGGAAGGAGGAGAAAAAGACGCGAATACACGGATCGCATTCGAAGGAGACTATAATTAATTTTAATGCTATTTTAATTGCTTTTAAATTTGTTTTGAACTTGAGACTGGATCTCGCGTTTGCATATATAACGTAATGATAATTTTATGCGGCGCGTCTCGCAATTATTCCCTTCCGTTTTAACACTAAAGCTATCGACAATTTACATATATCCTATTTCTACCGAACCGGTCAAATGACCGGTTTTTATCTTTTCCAATTAAAATTTTTTCCAACTGAATCAGAAGAAACGAAAGAAGAGAGATAGATATTAAAAAATTAATTATATGTATATTTAGGAAAAGTCGTGAAGTCAATCGGGAAAAGCGATAATATTGAATGCAGAATTTTTAATCAAAAATTTAAAAACGGTCATTTGACCGGCGGTGGTAGATCGCGAAAAAAAGACGGTTGAAATTGAAAGTGAACGCCGCCGCCATCTGGCGGCCCGCGGTCGCGTTCTCGTAGAAGCCGATCAACGCGATTATCGTTGCGGCGAGCTCCAGCAGACGTTCCTTGCACGTAAAATTAATGTATGTCTAGCAAAGGTTTTGACGACTGTCAGAATTATATTTTGCCAACAATCGCATCCGTGTGTCGATATAAAAAATCATGCATTCAATCACTGACATAGAAATCGATGAAAATCCTAACCTCATCCTATTAATGAAATTCATAATTTTGCATTATTTTAATGTAATATATTTGTTACAGTAAAATAATATTCTCACTTGATTATATATTTATACACATTATATTACAGAGAGATGAGACTGACGTCGATATTCTTTCGTAACGCGAGACAACCACAGAATGAGAAGAAGGTGCCTTTTAAGGCGGTCGCGCCGTTGAAACTCCAAAATTTTGTGAGCCCAAAGCATCACAGGATAACAGGTATATTTAAAGAGCAATTTTGTTTTTTTTTTGTTGCGATACGGCTGATTATAGGCTGTAAACTTCACTCTGCACAGAGCGTCTCGATATTTATTACAATTTACAGTAACATATAATATTCAGGAGACTTCTGCTTCATAATGGTAATATTTCTGTTTCTAGAACGGGGATGTCTACATGAAATGACCCTGCTTTTAACGTGTCTTGAAGAAAATGAATTTGAGGACAAAAGATGTGTCCCGCAATTTAAGGCATTAGATCAATGCTACAGGGTTTACAACGAAAATATGCAGCATGCACTTTCCATAAAAGAACAATCGGTACCTGTACCTGGCAGTAAGAATGTCACGCCTAAGCAGATCACGTATCTCCTACGAAAATATCCGACAGTATAACGCTTCTCTTTCCATAGTGCTGCATCGATGCGTTAATACGTAATGTAAACAAATTTAATTATTACAATACTTGTAATATATATGCATAAAAAAAGTTTCATCTTCATAAAGACCTATATTCATATGAATATTCATATTTTAAATATTCATATCTATATTTATAAATATATCTATAAATCTAATATCTATAAATATATCTTTATTTCAGTTTGTACAATTCTATCAGTAAAGCATGTACATAGATGATGATTCTTTTTTATTTTAAATAATTATTTGTCATTTTTAATGTCGACGATGTCCTTTTTATCAGAAATCGTATGCAAACGTTTCAACGCAAGCCGTTTCGAGTAACCTAAACATGATACAATCTTTTATGCAAAAGTTTGATCATATCATAAAATATGTTACATACGTACGAGTTGGTTCAATAATGTTGGAGATAGTTGTGGTTTTCTGTATGACATCCAATTGCTGCTCGATTCTTTGTAAAGCCTTATAATTTTCTAACTGTCCGTCTTTATAAAAATAATATGTACAGAATAATATTATAGCACAAAGTGTTAAGGCAATTTTTCTGCACAACCATGTTGTACTTAACAGGTGCACCTGTAAAAGAACCTGATGTAGCACTCTTTTTGGTGTAAATTTGTTTGAAAACTTTGTGATAATATTACCTTATCATCCGGAGACTGAGGTATAATCTTATCATAATATTGAACTAGTATTCTCTCAGCCACTATATTTAAACTTAGGATACTAAAGAGCGTAACTCTTGCTTCAACCGTTCTTCTAGAAGAACTGAATAACGCGCAGAGAATACAACTGACAGTATAAAATATAATAGATTGAAACCAAGACACTTCCCCAATAATCCAGCTTTGGAAAGTGCGTATATATGAGAAGATCTCGTAAAGCAACTCCTTTTGATCTTTAGCAGATTCCCTAAAATTTAATTAAGCGTTTCAAGTCAACAATTCATAGTAATTACCATTTGACTAAATTTTCAAACACAAGTCATTTTCATAAACTCACTTGAAATCCGACACCATATTGTTGACTGTCTCAGACGAAGTCTGTAGTACAGACCCAAGTTCTTTGCCGTGATCTAAAAGCTCATTTTGGATACGCAAACCCTCCTTTTGACTGTTCAATATTACACCCTGCATTTCTGACGCTTCTAGTAATTGATCCTTCATTCGGGAAGATACTTGAAACAATCTAGATTTACATATATAGAAATATGTAAATTTTACATTTTACAACGTATAAAAGTATTACACAGGGTATTATATATGCACTTACAACTTTATAGTATTATCAACTTCCGCTTGCCAAGCTTCATGATTCAAGAAGAAACAGATATGAGTTGCATGAGTGTAGAATTCATTATACACACCGAACGCTCGATCTGCCATGCCACCAATGCATTTCCTTTGAAATAAGTATTAGCAGATTATCACAAAATCAAGCACAAAATATAGGAGACTAATTCACGATGAAAAAATACTTGTTTTACCGACGCTCGTCTTCTGTTTCACTGAGATGGCAGTCGTACGTTGCGTGACCAGAATCCTCTAAGAAACAATTTGCTAGGCGCAAGGCGAGAAGCGAATGCTCCTGATCGTTCAATTTGTCGCAGTTGCTCTCCAATGCTTGGAGCGTAGTGTGCCAACATCTTCCATGCTGTGGCAGTGATGACTTTGCTGAAAAAGATATCTCCTTGTTAGCTGTTACTTATCAGTTCCTACTCTTTTTAGCTTCTTACCTTTTATCAAAGAATATTCTTTTTCTCCCAAATCTCTTAAGATCATGTTACCATTGCTGGCTGATATTTCATGAATAACAAAGAACAAAAGCCAAATCATTTTAGAGTTAATAGTTCCTTCAGATCTCGCAAGTTTTTAGGAAATGCATGTCGATATAGTCCCTCATTATTCTATCGAATGACACATTCAGATTAAACAAAACTTTTTCTGTTGACACAGAAAAATACAGAACATAGAATATACCTACAATTGTTGTATGTTTGTAACAATTCAATGGGTGAAAAGCGACGATCAATTAGTCAATCAAAGACAAAATTAATCATAGTAATACCCGCAGGGATGACTGATCCACACATTCATTTGGGCTTATGTTAGCAAACCCACGGATCCAAACTCCATGCATTGCGGACGTTCACAAATATATCTACACATCACATATGCACATTTTTAAATGATGACGTGATAAACAGATGAAGTAAAGCTATTGTAAAAGTTCGAAATAAACTACTTAATTACAAAATCGAAATTTACCGAAGGTAATTAAAATAAACAAAACTTAAATATATACATGTTAAAACTATTGACTTGGAAACACTACGAAAATTTAAAAAAAAGAATACAAAATTAATCGCAGAAATTGCGATTTTTGGTATTTATGAACCAAAATTTGCACGATATACTTTCGCTCTTTGAGTCGTTGCGATCAAAGCATCATTCTCACTTGATATTTACGTTAATTTTTCGAAGTTGCTGGCAATGGCACATTTTAACTGAATTTGAGTGATGAATGACAGTCTGACAGATGCATTTAGATTTTGTTGGAATCGAGGACCGCAGCGTCAGGTTTGAATCGGCTTGCAACGGACAGTTCCTCGATTTGGCGCGATTGTAGACACCTGCGCTGAATCGCGCGCGAGTTCGCCGTACACTAGCGCCCTCGCAGAAGACTCGTGGCGGCAGGAGGAAACAGCGAGAAGAAGCGTCGAAGGTAAAACGAAAGAGATGCAACTTCATGGAGGAAAGAAGAAACCCCGGAGAACGGAGGTGCACTTTGTGTGCTCTTTCAGCCTCTGTTCGGATGCAGCAAGTGCAACTGGAACGAACGAGGTCGATCGCCGCAGCAATCGCAGCGATCAATCTCGTTTCGATATTTGAGAGTTGCGATGTATCGAAAGACGCGATATTGCACGTTCGTATTTTGTAAATTCGAACGTATTAATGTCGTAAATTTAATCGACGTATTATTGTCGATCAAACATATATCTTCGTTGTATTAATGTATTTCTATCTTTATATCCCAATATAACGATATATTATGCCATAATAATATTATATAATATATAATTACATAATAGACATATGCGGTGGTTTGGAACACACTGTATAGTATTATTATATAATATTATTGTATATATTATGTAATAACATATATATATATATATATATATATATATATATATGTATGTATACTTTATATTAATTTCAGCTACAGCGAAGAAGTAGACTTGGTTTACAATATTTTCTTATTGCACTCATCTTTCCATACTCTTAGAAAATTCTTACATAATTCTTTATTAAACTCATCTGTCCATACTCCTATTCGCTCATTATGCTTTCCTACTACCTCTTATCTACTTATTACACCTATTCTATCCTCTGTCCTTCTTTCGCAATCCTTTCCTTTGCTCTATATAATTATCTCTCTTTCCACAATTTTCTTAACACAATTCCTTTTTCTTTATCTAATTCGTCATTCCAAATTCTTTCTAATATTTCTTTTTTATTCCTACCTAACCTCATTATATTATAATATATAATAATAATAACGATATACTATACTATATTGATAACTATAGAAATAAGTCTACGCGATAGGATAGAAAAATAACCCAAGCAGCACAAAATATTGGGCCAATGTTATATTTCCAGTAGCCAACAGTTGGCCAACTATTAATTGCTACTCGGGAATATATCAAATATTAATTATAAATTATAGATAGAAAAATAAGAATGTGTAGAGCCTCATAATTAGATAATTACTTAAAGCGTTAGAAGCAAAATCTCGTTTAACGAGTTCTTATTTTAGCAGCTACAGAATTAATTAACATGAAAATGTCAGTTGCGAAGGTTACATTAGCATTAAAAATGTATATAAATTATAACTGATACAATTTTTTATTCATGCACGTATTTATTATAGATTTTTAAAATTTTAATATATTATAATAAATACAAACATCATGTGTGATAAAGAATATACATCAGTTCTATCAGCATTGATCGTTTGTCAAGCTTATCACAATTCGATATATTATTTTACGCGCACATTAGTAATGCAAATTCTAATTTTTTAATTTAATTTATCTTTTATTTTTTTATTTTAATCTCAGTAATAAATCCTTCAAGATTTGGACATTACTTTTAACCAAATCATGGCAGGCAATTTTTAATCATCTGCATAATAGGATGTCGAGGATCGAACTTATTAAAATTGGGTCTCATTAATGGTTTTTCATTAACCGCTTAATTGCTGCCGCTCAAGGTGACAAATATTATCAGCTATCGTGCTCGACATCGATTTAACGAGAATATCGGTGTGCCATTAAATCAAGGAGCGAGGCTGTCGGGAGTTCGCGATCGAAGCAGCGTCGCGGCGCCGCTGGCGAACCGCCAGCGTCGCTTGCCATTGAATTCGTGCGGACCGAAAATAAGTGAGTCGGTACGGTAAACAGGCGGTACAGTGACACGGGTTCGATCTCCTCGCTTGCCTCTTAAAGACCGGTTTAACTGAACGAGCGCGGGGACATTTCGGGATCATTGTTCGGCTTGGCTGTCCTCCTCGTAACTCGCATGAAGACTACCAGAGGTGTAGCTGCAGAGGGATGCAGCGCGTGCACATATCTCTTTATTGTATGTACAGACAGTACATCGTTTCTAGAGTTCAATGATTGACGCTCGTGACAATAATCATTAAGGAATTGTGAAATTAGGTGACTCAATCTTTATGTGCGATATCAATTTATTTTTAATATTAGCTTTAATATTTCCATTAAAAAAAAAAATTTCTTAATTTTTGATTATATAACACTATCTGTTGGATAATAGTACGTAATAAAGGAGAAAATATATAATAAAATATGTGTGTGCATGTATATGTATAAAATTCTGTTCTTATATGTATAGGTATTCATAATTATTACACACACACACACACACATATATATTGTACATATATATGTATATGCGTATGTGTGTGTGTGTGTGTATAATATATGTGTAATATACACTAATATATTTATAAGTTCTCGGCCATTTTTAAAAATAAAATAAAACACTTTGGCAACATAATTATAATAATTTAGTCTTTTAATAGTCAATCGTTTGATCTTTTAATTTAAGTTAAAAAAGATCAAATTATTTTACCAAAATAAAAAAATTACGCAAGAATATGTGTTTTATTTTATTTTTAAGGATGTCCTTATAAACTTATAAACGATAGTGTATATAATGTAAATGAACATTATTTTATGCATTACATATAATGTATATAATGTTTATATATAAAACAAGATATGAAGTGGAGCAATATATATGATTTGTTATTACACAGTAATAAAGTTGTAGTATACGTGTGAAAAATAGGAAGATACAGCTACGCCACTGGCCTTGTAAGTCGCGAGTGACTTCAATAAACGATTATACTTCTCTTGGCTTTTATCCTCGATGACATTTGTCGCAGTAGAAATATTCTAGGCTCTTTAATAGACTGACTTTATAACTAGCGTTTCGTCAATTCCTCACGATTACTATATCGTTACCATTCTTATGGCTCTCTGATAAGATATTAATCGCAACTGAACTATCGACTAAATATATGTACACACGTAATAAAAAGAAGTATGCAAAGCTACATGATCGACAAGTGCAAAAATCGCACGATTTACAACGGAATACGTATGTAATGTATACATTTTATGTATATGCACCCATACAGCACAGAAATTGCAGCAACATTGCAGTAACATAACAATATTGCCGAAATCTTGCTGCAATGTTCTGTGCTGTATGGGATGGTGAAAACAATTCTTATTATATCTCATAATATTTTTAAAAATTTGTCATGTTTTTTTATGATTTCAAAAAAATATCTTAAACTTTTTCAGATTTTATGAGCTTTCCTCAGAAATTGTAGAACGAGAAATCATTTTAGAATATTTCAGAATTCACATACGTGAAGAATTCTAGAAAAGATGAAGACTTTCTCAGCACTTCTGAAAAGTGTTCCAATTCGTATAAAGAATCCCAGAAATTTTCTAAAAACTTATAAAATTATATAGAAATTCTGAAAAATTCTGAAATTTATATAAAAATTCTGAAAAATTATATAAAGAATTGAAAGAAAAATTTTCACTAGGGCGTACACACATTTTATGTATGAATACGTTACATATCCTTATCACAGTGTGTATACAGTCTCTGATTTATTGCATAACTTCTCTGATTCTTCTCGAGGGAGGACGATCTTCTCCCCGTGCCCGCGGCGGTAATTTAATGGGGCAGCATTGTGTGCAACTAAAATTATCGATATTCCGCGTGGCGGACGAGCGATCTCAAGGCCAGACGGCGATCGATCAACCGCGCGGGAGACGCGCGGCCTCCAAGACGCGAAGGGGAAAATATCGCGCGGGAGAGGACGATCGCGAGAGGAAGGCGGTGACCGATCGATCACCTGAGCGGCGGCGCGTCGCATGCTATTGACAAAGTATACGTATGTATACCTCCGGAGCAAATCATCCGCGTCTCCAGCCCGCTTGACGTCAAGCTCGTCGCCACCGCTCCCCCGGCCACGGGGGGATTAAAAATACCCCCGACCCCCGGCGAAGAGGTAGTCAATGTCGGATAATTGCTAAGTTTCGATTTGCCCCACATTTGCGCCCTCGTCCGCGCCGTTGTTGTCTGAAAAATGCAGAGGCGCGAGCAAGCGCGGTCATCGTTTCGGCACGTGTCCGAAAAATTCGCACTCCAACATGTGCGTCCGCCAACGGGTGTTTGTTTCCCATTTGCGCTTTTGCGCTTCGTGGCTTTCTACTCTTAAAGCTTGAACATTACGGTTTAATACTAGAAGTACCGAGCGGTCATATTTGTCCGTTTTTTAAATCCCATTCTTTAGATTAATGTAAATATTTTTGCATAAAAGATAGGATCTTGAAATTTTTTTACTTTTTAAGTATTATAAGTTAATAAAAAGTTTAAAATTTTCAAAAACGTATGTTTTGCTCAAGAAATAGAATATTAATCTGAAAAATGAAAATAGCCAAAAATACCGCTCGGTATTTCTAGTGTTGAATGCAAAAGATTCATCAGGGATGTCCACATGGGCGCCCTTACAAACTTTTTTCAAGGGGGGACAGAATGTAAAACTTAGGGTTGCCAAACGAATGTATTTTAAATAATATTTTTTAAAGAAATATTTAAGCAGATTTTTATTTTTAATTGTATAAATTTTAAACAAAAAATTATTTGATTGTCAATAAAATCATTCTAAATTTAAAAAATTAAAATCCAGGGGGAGGCATATGCCCCTCCTTTCCCCCCTCATGGACGCCCATGGATGTCCATCAGGTAAAACAAATTTGGAATGTTTCAACAAAATACAGGGTGAACAAACACAGGTTTAATGCATATAGTAATATCTTTTAGTTTATAAAAAGCATTTATGATACTTAAATTTATTAACGCTGTTCGGCTTAGATTGCCATAAATTAAAACGCTCATTTTCGGTCGCGTCTTCGTTTTGGAAGTATCACGGCTCTCGCATTTTTAAAACACTTTAAGGAATCTAATATTCAAATTTAATTTGGCGGCTTGTGTACAGCGGCAAGAAATTTTGAAGTTATTCGATTAAGATGTTGCACGTCGTCTTTAATCAAGTCCAAGATAGCGAATTCATCTTCTTCACCGTCGAGATCGCGGATACATCTTTCATCACGCGAGCAAAAAGCGGATCGAATGCCGGATAAACGCGTCCCGCGCGTTTAATCGAAGTTAAATAATGCAAGAAAATGTGTCGGGTTTCGCTGGCGTGTTCGAAAATAGCCGATATCAGGTGCCGGTGATGAATGAGAGCGTTTAGAAGCGAGGCTGCAGTACGTACCGCGGGGGCAACGCGAAGCGGATGATGGTGATATTGTGATTAATTGACCCCTTGCAACCTTTGCAGCGAACCAGGTCATTTGCAGGGATCCGATATATCGGTACTCCTAGGCTCGACATTAATTCCTCGGACACGATTCTGGGAGAGCGTAACAGAGCTTCGGCTTCATAGAATCTGAATAGGATTGATTTCCACCGGCTTTCTAATGTTTTCGATCGCGACGAGATAGCAGAGTTGAATAATGGATCTTCAAGATAAAGGCGCTTCCATTTCCCGATAGTAGGGGAGACCGGGGCAAGTTGGCTACAGGGGTAAGTTGACACATTGCTTATATTTCGGCTATTTTTAAACAAATTTCAAAATCAAACAAGTGGGAAGTGCAAAATCATCTTTGACACATATGACGTAAGTTGCATTGTATTATGAGCAACGGTTATAAAATAATGGCATTAAATAACATTTTTAGAAGTGGAAGTAAATTCTCACAATCTCGTAAATTCATTTATATTATTAATAAATGTAAAATTTTATGTTAACTGCTATCGCAGTTAGAAAATATATTTAGTTAATTACATTTTAACGAATTTTTAAACAATATATTTTTATATCATGCTGTATATACATGACCTGAAAGAATTTAACTGGCTTTGGGGTATGTTGACACGAAAGAAATGGGGCAGGTTATTACGGCGTGTTTGTGTGCATTTTTTCCCATTTATTTAATACGTACCTAAGAGCGGCAGTGTGGTCTAGTGATAGAGCGCCAGACTCGTAATCTGTAGTATCAGGTTCGAGTTTACTAGATCAGGTAAACATGGATATTATTATTTCCGACACTGCGCTCCCTGCCAGGAAGAGGATTCCCGGTGGGTAAAAAGTGGGCTTCGTCTTTCGGAAGAGACGTTAAGAAGTTGGTCCAACGGGCAAAGAATAGGAGTAGGGAAGGATGGGAAGGGTGAAAATGCAAACCCCGAGGGGACGCAGTATAATTCCTTAATACATACCTAAACAGAAAAAATAATGTATCAACAGCTACCAATCTAAGTTGGATGAATTTTGTTATTTCACAATAATAATACATATTAATTAAATATATATGCCATATCATAGTTTTAATATAGCCTGAGTTATATAATATAGTGAAAATAAAGTAAAATTAACTTTATATGTTTATGGTAAACCATAACATCAACGGTTAATTGAATCAAACCATATTTTTTTCGGTGTAGGCAACTTACCCCATATCGTGTGCCATTATACCCCGTTAACGGGGCAAGTTGACTCGCTAGATATCTTCGAAGATAAAATGGATTTCCTTTACAAATTTACTTTTAAGCTTTTCAGTATATATATATATATTTTTGTTGCCGAAGGATTGTACTTTCGAATTATACCAAAGATAGGCAAAAAATGCTGTTTATAAAAGAACAAAAAATGAAATGTAAAAAGTTGGCCGACTTGCCCCGGTCTCCTCTACGCTCTAATTATCGTGTTGCGAAGTTCCGGTTAATAAAACATTTCTCTGTCTTCGAAATGAAGTTCTATTGGCACGTTGTAATGTAAAATCGCAATATAATAAGAATTAGGATCGATAGTTCCAATTTCTTGATAAGCTAACTAACAGTTAAATCATATGTTCATCTTTGTCTAATTTGAAGGAGAAACAAAGAGAGACATATGATTTAACTATTAGTTAACTTACCAAGAAGCTGGAAGGGTGTAACACGAACGCTTGGTAACAAATCAAGGGTAATAATGTGCGAGGGTTAATTAATTGACGGAGCTTAACCAAGCGAACGGCCGATTACAAGAAGAGGTACGTTTAGGGAATGATACATCGCGTCTGAAAATAGTTCAATATTGACGCAAATCGAGTGCTATATCGAGTTATTCGAGCCGAGCATTATATTAATAGACAATAATGATAGGCAGAATTAACCGGAATGTCGTAACACACGCTTGGGGGATATCGATCGCGTCACGTTAAAAAACCAGCGCCTGGGGATTATAATTATCTGTAACGTAGGACGTCGGTTCTCTCGATGACAAGGATAATCATATTTATAATTAATACGAGTGGTAGTCTTATCACCGTGAATTTTTCGAGGATCGCAATCGGACGCTATTCAGCTGTTATTTCATTCAAAAGTGATCAAGCACCTGCCCGTCGGTTATTTCTGTAAAGAACCACGTCCCACTTTCCGCTGTCTAATTTTTCTCTATATACGGTATTAACGAAAACAGAACGCATATTTGTGGAGAGATGCTTTCATTACTTATCTTCTCTATTATGTGTTTTTACATTTTCATAAAAACGTGACACACGAATATTCTCACCTCATCAGGGTTGGCAAAATTCCACATTTTTTTTTATAAAGTCCATGTCATGTCAGTGGTAAAAACCGGTATTTTCTGGAAAAATAATGCAAAAACTGGTCTTTTCTATTAAGAACAATAAAATAAGTAGAAAATCTTTTTATCGATATTCTAATTCACAGGCAGCGCGAGGCCTATAAGCCCTAATTTTGTCGATGCATTTACATAATTGTCCGGCGAATTCAGCGTCAATTGAGAGAGTGTTTTCCACAATTTTTATCCAAATTAAAATCTGTAATAGATTAGGAATCGATGTAGGAAATAAGTTAATTTTTTGTTACAAGATGTTAAATGATAAACGCGAACCAGATTTATAGAGGATAAAAATTTGTAATTCTGTTCTATTATGTTTTTCTCATTAAATTTTCTCATAAAACAAATTAATATAAAATTTAGTAACATTTATAGTTTATTTCAAAGCTTTTGTTTTAAAAATATATTTCACATATTAATTTAAATTTAAAATAATTTTATTATTATAATGGTTTCGTTTTTCTTTGAACCATAGTGATTAGTATGATTTACTAATTAAAGCAAAAATATCTTTTTGCATGAAGTTATATAAATATATATTTTAGTATTACATATTAGTCATTTTTATAGTTTTTGCCAATTTATTCCAGTAGATAAAATCCGGGATGTGTGTAAAAACCGGAGTTTACCATGATTTTTTCCGCCCACTGGATTTTTTCGACCAACCCTGCACCTCATCTTTCGAGTTAATCTTTTTCTAAATCTTTTTATTCTATTTCACTCAATTGTCACAAAGTTATCATATTATTATATATACTCAGATGGATCAAAGAGATTAACAGGTATTACGATAAAATTACGATATAAAAGCAAACTCGTGATACATACTAATGATCGCAACACAGCAGATAAGCGCTATATCAAACGGTAACCGCGTATTATCAGGCGCACATCGTTATATGTCGCGGTCAAACATCGACGACTTTGCGCAATGTCCCGTTTTCACCGGAAGGTATAATCGATAAATAGACATGGACGATACATATCCGTCCGTCCGTCCGTCCGATATGTATCAGTCAAGTATACTTAATGGCGCACTCTCATTTACCGGACGTGGCATAATTGAATTGCCCTAAATTCCTTACATTGAAGCTTTCGCTCACGAATATCAATCCGCTCGTAATAATATTTTTTCCCCCATAATATCGGGGACATGTAAATGCGGGAAATGTTAATATCGCACAATTATTTCATTCCGTGTTATAGAAAGTAAATCTGTGGAAAATAACACAGCGGAAAATAACACAGTTCAACAAAAAAAAACACGAAATTCAAAAATATGAATAAATTAAAGAAGGACTCTCAGTTTAAAACTAATAAATAAAATAACAAAGTATAAACGGCAATTAAGAGTATTAATAAATAAAATAATAAAAAAATATGACGTGGAGCAATTTGAAAACCGGATGCGGATTCAGCATCCAAAAGACTACGGGAAATGACTAGTCTTGTTCTGGTGTTCAAAAAGAAGTCATTTTTATTGAGTCAAATTAGAGTCGAAACGTTTACTTTGTATTATGTATTTTTATTGTACATTTAATAAATAAATGATCTGTTTCGCCTTGACAACGGCGTTGGCTCACATTGGCTTTTATTATATCGTTTTTGATTTTTCATTTTTATTGAACTGCAATTGGACGAATTGGATATTCATCTCGGATCGCGAAGAGGGCAATATTCCGGCGTCGATTGATGACATCGTCCTAAAATACCATATTTCTCCTCGCCGAGAATCAACGTCGTTCCGATATAATTTAGCACCCGTCTCAAGAGGATCACCCACGCGTGACATCGTGTCCATAATTATTATCCGGCTGTGTGCACTCGAATGGGTGGCACGAGGGGAGCGTTTCGATTTGGGTCCACCTCGGGGTTTTGGACGGCGATCCTCGAAGGAGAGCGAGGCACCAAATAGGATCCGAGTGACGAATGTCAAGGATTATTGGGACCATTTGCCGTGGGTCTCCTGCCTTTGTTGATTTGCAGTTCTATCGAGCTCCGTCGGGGAACGTTCTGACGCACAATAACGTCTAAGAGAAAAGAAAGACGAGGAGAAAACCGTCGCGATTTCTTGGCCATTCTTCACGCTCGATATACGATATCCCGTTCTTCTTTTCCCGCCGAGAGAGAAATAAATCCGCCCGCGCGTCCAGTTTGTTAGACGGAAATTTCCGCCGATGACGATGGTTTTCAGATTTAATACCCTGGCGTCTGAATCTGTCGGCCCTCGTATCTCAAGATGTCATCGATACAACTTTACGCGCGCTCGTTGATTATTTAGTGTCGCGATGTCAGGCGCACCTGGCGGGAAAACAGCACGCGTTTTAGCGTGATTAATTCCGTTCGCGTGCGTGATCAACCGAAATATTCCGACATTACCTTACGTCCCGCGGTAAAAAATTTTTCATATATAAACATATATAAAACTTGCATAAACATATATAAACATACACTGAAAATATTATGGACCTTTGATCGCATATAAAAATGGATCTAATCAACCAAATCTTAAAGAATTATATATGAAATAGGGGTAGAAAAAACTGAAGAATACAATAGAATTAAAAATAAACCGATATCTCAAATATTGAGAAAGTTACAACGTAAAACACATTTCTCAAAAATTTAAAAATATTAGCGCAAAAAAAACCCC
>NJRQ01000018.1:531896-542791 GCA_003063805.1 Aphaenogaster ashmeadi
TAACCAAGCCTGGATTTTTATAACCAAGCCTTTCTTTCAGTGTATACAAATATATATAATTATGTATCAAATATGTCCATACATAAAATTGCTCATATATAATCATATATAACTTTTCTATACATTTATATATGTGATTATATATAATTATATATGAAAAATTTTATGTATGGACATATTTCATACATAATTATATATGTTTATATATGAAAAATTTTTTACCGGGCCATTTACATCGTCAAAAAACGCAACACCGTTATGCTTTTCCGAGTATCGCTAAATTAGGAGAAAGAATAAAATCGGGGCTATCTCACGAATAAAATATTGATTCCAAGAATTTTAATGCATGAATGAGTCAAGCTCACAATTTGCAAGATCTATTTTAGATACGATTGCATATTCCGAGTGGATCTTACAAATTATGCACTTACCTCATCCCTGCCTTCGGCCGTACTTTTTGCTATGCAAATGGACCTATGTAGGTCAATTCTAGGTTGGTGCTCCTCCGACCCTTTCGGGGAATAATCTCCTCTAATTTCAGCAGAAATCTTGGCCAGAAACCACTTTTTATTTTTGAGGCCGAACCGCTCTTGACTCCGTTTTGGGAGCCGGAAGGTGGGAATTGGGGATATGAAAAAGTACGCTACAACCCCTTTAACTGTCATAAGCAGCGTTTATTTCGTTTCTTAATCAAGTCGGAGCAGTTCTTTTAAAAAATCATATTCGCGCTTTCGTGACTCGCGGCGAGAACGCGTTTACAATTGTTTGCGGGTAGAGGGGGAGAGGGAGGGACGAGGGAGGATAAATGGTGGAACTGGTAGCGTATCTTTACACGTGGGACGAACGCTCGGATCGCGTCCTATATTCGTATATTTTTTGTTTCCTTTCCTTATATATATTTATATATGTATAACATGCGGTGTTCCCCACGCGGAGGAGAGGAACGCGCGACGACGGACGTGCCTCGTCCCCTCGTCCGTCGAAAGAATTCGCTAATCGCGAAGAGGGTACAGAGGTGAGAGGGGAAGGGCGGGAGGGAAGGGACGCAACGAGCATGATTCCTCGCGTAATCATAGTTATGCGGATTATCCATGTATGTGTATTTATTTATAATATTTATATTCATAATGATGTATGTACGAGTAAGAGATCAAACTTTGCATTGTCGCTTAAATAAAATGAGAAGCCACGTTAATATCCTAAGAACTTAGCATAAACTTACGTAAACCGGAGCAGACGGATGTGTGTACGTATTTTCGTGTATCTGTTTTTTTTTTTGTTTGCATGTGTATGTGTGTACGTGCGTGCGGTACGTATGTGTGTGCGTGTTTTTAGGTTTGTGACAATGCGGATTTTACGGCGGTAAACAAAAGCCGAGACGATTAGCCGCTGCGAACCGTCCGTGAAAAACTCGGGAAAGACACGAGCGAGAACGTGCGAAGAGAAAATTAAAGAGTTAAAAAATTAAAGAGTTCCCGTGCGCGGAAATACGGTGAGTTCATAATTCATCGAAGTTCACTTAAAACACGAAGTCGTATAAAAATGCTCTTTACGTATCATGGGCTTCTTTCCATTCTTTCACCGAATTCCTCGGATTCTATAATAAAAAGGGCAAAAGCCGACGTGGAACGTCGTACATGCATAATGCAGAATAATACCGTCGACAAAAATGTAAAATTCGTACGCGGTAAAGTACGAAATAAAAAATAAACGCGCAATGCATAAATGCGAGCGGCAGTAGTGATAGAGTCAAACGCGATGAGAAAAATGTCTCATCAATCGATCGCGGCTTTCCTCGAAAGTAAATGCCTCACAAATTCGCGGAGAGAGTAAAATTATTAATTTATCCTAGCAAATTCAAGGGAACAAATTCCTGCAATAAATATTAAAAAACATTACACTTCGTCGAGCTGTAAATGATATAAAAATATATTTTCTGCGGTATCAAATCGCGGATTATTGGAAATCTGTGAAAAGATTTTTAATTGGAGAGATTATTGAATCACATTCTAACTCTCTAATCCGTAATTTCATAACAAGCTAATGAAAATTCTGACATTAATAATGGTTCGGTACAAAGCGCGCTTTCCCTTTTAAGTAATGCTAGGATTAATTAAAGTATATACATAATTAATTAATTAATTAATATGTCCGAAACCACCGGACGCGTCGCAGCGGCGCGAATAAATGTATCCTTGTACACAGCATTGACAACTTAAAATATAGGAAAAGTCTTACTGTCGACTAAGTAAAACGATAACCGAAGACGTATTATTGTAAGTTAAACCCCCTGCTCCAGGTAGGCATCAGGGGCACGAGAGGTGGTGCGTGGAAAGGATATGCGTGCAAACGAATAATGACCAGTGCGTATGCGACGCGCGTACCTGAGAGACAGAGAGCGTGTACGCATTTGTGTCTATGTGTGTGTGTGTGTGTGTTTTTGTTGTACCTTCGAAACCACGCAGGTAATTGTGGCAGCATTCTTCGTTCCACTCGAATTTCACTTTTCTCGCGAGAGAGCTTATGTTACACTTGCAGAAATTATCATTGCACGTGGCCGCTGTGACGATATTAATCGGTAACAGAGACATCTCACCCTTCTTTATAATATTTAAAAAAGATACTGCAAAATTATCTCAAACACTCGCCCTCTCATTGGCGCGATCAAAGTGGAAAATATTTGGCTAGGAACAAACGTAGGCAGGCGTAGTTCGCGCAATTAAGATCGTTCTGGAAACTGGGGCCACATTCTTGTCAGGAATCGTATTAACTCTTTCGCGCGCACCGTGCATTTTATCGGAGATCTATCTCGCAAGTTTTACAACGAGAGCGTATAGGTAACAATACCATTCAGTCAGGGTACGTGACAGCGAGAACAAAAGCGCAAATTTTCGAGAATAACGCGAGAAAAAGTATTCAATACCTTGATACGGAAGATACGATACCTAATTTTCGCAATAGGGCCGATTAAAAACAAATTAATCGCAAATTTGTAAAACATTTTCTTTTCGCAAATGATTCGGGAGTTACGAAATACAATAGGAAATAATCTTAGCTTTCGAGTATATCTAAGAGCGACCCGCTTTTTAAAAACAATCGCCTCTGATCTCATTTAAAGTAAGACAATTTAAAATTTAATAATCTAGCGTTGTAGATGATATGTGAAGAATGATCTGTAGATGCGGTTCGCGTTCTAAACCGCGGTTTGCACGCGATCGCGATACACCAAGGGGATAATGCAGGACGTATTAAAATGATATTGATCTGTAATTCCTCATGCTACGACTTACGGATTAAGAGTATAAATCTCGGATCACAATTTGTTATCGCCGCGCGACGACGATTCGCAACTACGTAGCTATCACAATGTTCGACCGCAATAATTAATTAATTACGCATTCCGCTCAGCTTTCCAGAATATTAAAGCTGCGCGTTGCCTGGATTATGCACGGAATTATGCTAGGAACAAAGCGACAGTGACATTACACAGTAATTATGCCATGAACTTGTTCCGCGATGTATACACTTTAGCGGTAAAAAGGTGCGATGCGAGCGTTTAAAGGCTACGGATTGTAAACGAACGTGGGATTGCGTGTGCGTATGTGTGTGTATTTTTGTATGTAGATGTTTTTGTGTGTGTCTGTGTGTCGCCAAGTTTTTTTCTCGCAGGCACGTACATACGTAAATCTATAATACACTCCGAGAGCTAGGAAACAGTGTCCAACGCAAAATCCATTTTGGTTACGGTAAAAACTTGAGGCTTGCCAGTCACCAATAACATACACAGTGACCGAGGAACAACGATCCAGAATGTTTCGTTGGGTACGAAATAAAAGACACTGCGGAGGAACCCCGGGCGCACCGACGTCGGTTGATTTCCGCCCTGGTCAACACACTTTTTTTTCTCTTTCTCTACGTCGCTCTCTACAGCTACGACCTACGAGAGGACAAGTCGCCAACCAGAGCCAGGCTGAACGGTTTTGAGCCACTTAAAAATTTTAATACTGCCAAGAGTCGGCAATCGATAAAAATAATAAAAATCTCTATTTCGGATTAAGAAGAAAATGTTTTCAGTTGAGATCTAATCTCTCTAAATCCGACTTTCGAGCTTTTCGTTAAAACAATTTTCAAGCGTCCAGACAGTCTAAATCAACCAAGCCGCCAGCGCAACCGGACCTCAGGCCTCCTTTACGCGTGCGATTTTTGCTGCGTGTCACAACACGACGATTGACAGATTTCAGGCACAAGTACGAAACAAGTAAATCTTTTCTAAGGTTCACCTCAGATACGATTTTACATTCCGAGTAAGGAATCGACACTTAATGATACGTTAGTCGATCGATAATAACTTGATTGTCAGCTACTTCATTATTTACAGTTCGCTTGATTCCGCCAATTCTGATATGTACCCGAGCCCGGATACAGATTGAAACGAAAGTTAGCCATAGATACGGTTTGAAAGGTCACGTTTGGGATTCAGTTTTACTATAAAACACGCGCTACAATTATCGTGTTGTGATGAAGATAAAAATCGATTGCGTAAACGAGGGTGGGCGATACGCGATCGATTGGTCGTTCTCTTCGGCGAGGAGGGTCGCGATGAGGAAATAAATATATAGCGAGAAACACGTTGTCCTGGTCGCTAAAAAACAGCGTTAACCTACTAGCTAATCGACTTTGTTCTTCGCACTTACTCTCTTTTTTTCTTATCAGCTATATGATCATTACATTGTCTAAGAGCCGGTTTCATCGCTTGACGCTAACCGTGATCGATCCGATTCTCTTTCTCCATATATGCAGGGTTTGTTATCGTTATCGCATTCTTTATCCGTTTTATCTATTCTACAAATCATTCTTTCTACTTAATGAAAAACGCCTTATCCTGCATTTAATTAATTTATCCTTAAAAGAAACTGTATTAAATTCTTAGTTACTCAGATGTATAATATCTCCAAAACTTCTAAAGAAATGTCCCTTTTCTGACATATATAACTGATTACGATTCAGAAATGGAGAATCGGACGAACCGAGGTTGAAGCCAACCGACACATTTGTGTGAGAGAAACCGATCCTAAATTCCCGCTTATCTATATGACTTAATACAGTGGCTTTGTCCTAATCGCTCAAACAAGTACCTCTACCTGCATCGTTCGTTGCACGCTGCGCACGTGCCGCGGGGGTGCGAATGATCGTGGACATAACTTGGCGAACATTCGTTTGACGAACGCTCGTTGTTTCAGTATTTCTTTTTTTTACGACTAGTCTCCGCGCCGCGAACCGAGTCGCGATCGCATGTGAAAAAAACACACCTGTCGATCCCAAGTTCGAATCGTGCATTTATACCGGCGTGAAAATCCGCCGAGCCGAAAATTCCGCTGAACGCGCGACTAACCGGTTGACGACCCTCGATCGTCGCTAATCGCCGATCGATCGGGCGACTCGCGCGACCGTCCGCTCCGCGAAAGCAATTTTCCACGCAATTTCCCCGGAATAACCCGGCTGCAGATGGCATCCATCGGATAGTGATAGGTTATTACAGAATAACTGGTCGCATTATGGAATAATCCGGCGGTTCTTAGAAGTCGTAAGCGAGTCCATTAGGCGAGACACTAAACGCAACGCTGAGCTCAGCAATTTAGCGTAAGTGAATGTAAATTATATGTACATTACATCTAATGTACATACACACACATAATTTGCCCTTCGTTACTGAGCAGATCGCCTTTAATATTGAATAAGAACGCCGAATAAATCGTACAAAAAAATTAAAGCTATAGAACAGCTGTAGAACCAATCGTTAAACATATGAAGTAATTGGGGGGAAGACGCCAAACATTTTGTATTTAATTTATAAAAGGAATTATATATATATATTAATATTTTTTCGATTAATTCAAATAAATGTATTTATTATTTAAAGAATACAAAACACAGTATTAGAAAACACTATAAAATGAACATAAAGTAGTAGTTGACTTATAAACGAATTCTGAATCATGGTTGCTTGGCATCTTACCCTACACGGAGAAAATTTTATATAAAAAATTACTATGTATGGCAGTAACCGTGGACCATGCTGGAATTATAAAAATTTTTACTATGTTTTCACAAAAGAGTTTAATAATTATTAATATAATAACATAGTAAAAATTTTTATAATTCCAGCAATGGTCCACGGCTACTGCCATACATAGTAATTTTTAATATAAAATTTTCTCCGTGTATATATTTGGCATCTTCCCCCCAATTACCTTAAAAGTAGCAAGGATTACACCGCAAATCCAAGCGTGTTATTTTAGCTGAAGCTCTCCTTACACATTTTTTACCCTTTTAAATCATGTCATTTAACACGATTGAACGTATTAATTTTTAATTTAATACGATTAAACGTGTTAAATGGCGTAACCTAAAACAGTAAGAAACATGTAAAAAGAACTTCAGTCAAATGTGTCATTTTTAGATGTTTATGCGCGTGTAAAAGTAACACGCTTGAATTTGCAGTGTAGGCATAAAGATTTTTAGCCGAAAAATGAGAATTCTTCAATCTAAGAGTTAAATTTTTGAATGACACAAACGCCATTGACAATTCTCTTGGGACCTAGATTTTTCTTACATCGACAGGATGCGCATCTTCAGCTGCAGAGTGGTTTCGCATCGCCGAGTGAGAAGGTTCGCGAATTTTCACGCGACGCGACTCGGCCCTCTCGCTTCTAGGGGCGAAGGTGCGCGATTCGTCGCGGATGACGTGATTAAGGGGTGATGCATGAGGACGGGTCACGAAGCGAGAGGGTTAACGCGCTCAACGAACTCCGAGGCACCTGTTCGCCACGTGTGTGCAGACGTGCGTGCGTACGTACGCGCACGTACACGATGTATGCTAAAACGCGCGTCCCTAACGGTTAACTTTACGAAAAATTCTTAACTATCATACAAACGCTTACGCAATTATATAGTACATGTACATCGTTACTTTAGAAACGTGATACAGTCTCTCGTCGTTTTGTCCCGCGGTCGCTCTTTCTCTCCCTTCCTTCCTTTCTCTCGCCTACCTCGCTCTCTCGTTGCTACCCGCCGATTCTTCCGCACTTACATCACTTTCGCTAAGGATAATTATTAATCCTAAACCGATAGCCAAAGTCAATTTTTTTTTCTTTTTAATTCGAAGTCGATCTTTCCTTTATTCTCTCATGCGTGCCAGTCGCTCGCTCGTCTCTCGCTCGCTTCGCGTTGTCTCGATGCGTCGCGTACCGATTTCCCGTCAAATACATTTCACGCGCTATTTATGCCTGTGGTTAAGAATTTATCCGCGACGATCCGTTTCCCCGAGTCGAAGCTAGATCATGCTCGATCGCCGAGATCGCTGGCGATTTTCCGAGTCTCGCCGAGAGTCTCAAGCGCTGATCGGGCTATTAAATTTTGTAGACTGGAATTACACCAGCCATTTCACATGCACGACACATGTTTCGTTAAATATTCATGTTCGAAATTAATCATCACTCTGCAATATCAACTTAACATAAATGCATTATTGAAAACGAATAAATTATTATAGAAATAGAAATAGAAATTTGGTTTACCGCAGAAATTGATCTGTGCAGGTATAATCTAAGTATCTTTTTAGAACGTCCAAGAATAAAACCTCCCCGATCGTTAATGGCAGATAACAGAATTTTACTGCCAGAGAATATTACATGCGTCTCGCGTCTTTTTTTGTAGATATTAATCGCTGCGCTCTATTTGAGAACGTTTATATTAAAATCCGAATCTCATCTGCCACATGCACATATCCGTATCCAACAAACGCACCCACGCACGTCGATTCAGAGCGAAAAACCAGTTTCCTTTGAATAGATGCTCAGCAAGATGATTACAGAAAAAAATCACGAGCGCCAAAGCACAAATAACATTTCTTCTTGATTGATAAATCAAGAACATTGTTTTCGTGAATTGAAAGGGACAAAATCGCCGCGAATTTCGTGCGTGAGTGCAACGGCTACACACTTTTTAAGAAATCTGCGTAGAAATTCCAGACAATTGCAACGCACTGTTCATCAACAACCCCAATCTTGAGATCATTCGCGCTTGCTTCAAACATTATAAGTCTTAGCCTGGGTCTACAATAGGGTGTAGTAAGCTTTAAGCCCTAAGAAATTGACTAATCACAGTGGTATTTGAGAAGAATAATCGACTGTGATTGGTCAATTCTTAGGGCTTAAAGCTTACTACACCCTATTGTAGACCCAGCCTAAAGCCGTCGCTTATACTTCGTTGACGTCAAGACGCATCGCATGAACGGCGGGAAAAAGCGTCGTTAAATCCGGAGAGCGGAGAGACGAGAAAAACAGGAAAGACCGATTATTACTCGTATACCATCCAAAGAACGGTTTCGAACGGGCTTCGCGCGATCTTCCTCGAGATCAGTCGGCGACACGCGAATAGCTCTGTGCCGCGAAGCTGCAGCGACAACCAAAAGAGTGTAAACGTGAATTACCGGTTGAAGCAGCGAGGAAATAAATTAAGTCAGTACAACCATCGTAAATAGCGATTAACACGTTGAGTGCCACATTGTTACTATCTGTTGGGCGTTACTGATTGAATCTCGTTAAGACAGTATAAATCTCACATGCAATAATTTACGTCAATTAATACGTAATTCCAGCGTACTGAAAAATATTTGACTTCACCGCTGAAACTATATAACACGCGACGATTGTAAAACCAGAACGCAATCCATATTTAACAGGAATAAAACAATAAGGGGCCGTGTCTTCAGAACATATTCTGAAAATATAGATTCAAGATTGAATAAAATTGTTGTGAATTCAATTACGCGTCACGCACGTGTAATCCTTGGTCGTTGATTATCTTCGATTATCGCTCGAAATTTTTACCTTTCGTTTTCTTCATCACGACCAGTCGTAATGTAACGCAAATAACAATAAGTGTCTAGGCATTAAGCGTTCTCTCGATAAGATACATCGCCGATTAACGCGCAGGCATTTGTGCGTCTACGGGATATTCAATTACCATTATGTATTTATATATACACGGCGCGCTTAAGTGCCTCCGCGTAGCATAGAGCACAATCGGCGATGCACGGTAACGGTACATCCTCGCATGCAGAATTGGCAAACCGTCCGTCGGCACTCCACGTGTTAATTCGCGAGAATTACGGGACGGGGAAACGGAGACTAGGTTCGCGCACAAATGAGCCAGCTTGCGAAAAATGAAGCGTGGCGCCTACCTAACGAGCTAATCGGCAGTGGTAGCGACGACCGGTCCCAGCAAATCCAGCCACTGAAGTACTGCACCGAGATCGTTGAAACCGGTCGATACATTTTCCCGATCGATTTCCGGGACGTGGCGCAGCGACGACGGATCGCGCGATTATTTTCCTGCGGGTTTCGGGCCAATTAACGCTCTCATAATCGTTCATCTCACGATGAGAGAGATTGGCATTTTCGCAAACGCACACGTCGCGATATACGATTCTCTCGATGTCCGCCGTAATTCGCTCTATTATGGTCGGATTGAGAACTTACGAGATAATATCGCTGAGAAAATAAAAAAGCTATACTACTGCACGCTAAAATACACGTACGAAATAATCGGGTGATACTCTCGCGGATTAGGATCGATTTGGAGGTGAGAGGATATAAAAGAAATCCAAACTCGAAACCCACGTTTGTGTCACAACACGTCACAAAGATCCTGCGTTCTCCATTGTATCGTTCGAATTGAACTCTATACTCGAAGCTGCGTCGCAAACCCATTCTTGCTTACTCGGTCGTCGAAAAGGGAACAAGTATCGATTGTAAAAAGTTTCCGATTTTTTATATAATCCTCGTGTACAAATAATATATTGATATAATATATATATATCAATAATTATATTTAATATTATATTATAATATAATATTAATGTTTAATTAAAATTATATATTATTCACAAGGATATATTTTCTCGAAGAACAATATCCTCGGAGAAAGAATACTTCGATACTCGTCCCTTGTACACCTTGTATTCCTCGTACAAAGGAGAAGAACAAGAGGGCTTCGATACTTTCGCAAGCACTCCTATCTACGACGAGATTAAACTACATCGCGCGCTTTACAAATTACTTCATTCATCACCTCGATATAACATAATATACGTGATTTTTACACACATATATAATATATATATATATATATATATTTGTTTTATCTACATTCGTTAGTATAAATCCCAGTACGCCTAAGTTCCATATCACAAAGACATGCCGTTCGGTATCACGATTTTTAATCCGCCGATCGCTCCGATCCCCCTCGAACTTAATCGACCTCGCCACTGTTCGCTGCTATCATTGTCGGCTGCGTCGGCGCTCTTTTCGCCGCCTTCTCTTTCATTTTTTTTTTCTTGCCACGTTCTCTCCTTCGTCGTCGTCTCGTCACTCATCCACGCTCGGCTCTTACTGTCCGCCCCGTGCGCGCGTTTTGTTCGACTAAATTTAGCGATTTCGCATCGCCAGAGTCATCGCGGTTGCATTGTTCGCGGACCGCGTGCTGTCGTGTTCCGAAAGCTGTTCTGGTGAACAGATCGAGCCTGACGATTACAGTCGGGTACAAAGTAAAGCTTGAAATATCGCAGGGAAAATCGGTGACGGCAGGAAGTAATTAAAGCGCATTAACGATAGATGGTTATTGAAGAAGTGATGCATATTAATGATTTCTGTATTGTGACGATTAATATATTTGCATTTGATGCCATGATATAATAGTAGATCGATTACCGATATCAGCTTGAATCGAGTTCTCTTTTTTTTTGTACACACTTTCTGAAAACAAATAAAATAAACAAATATAAATATGAAAGAGAGCCCCTATCGGTCACGGCGGATCTTGGTGCCTAATAA
>NJRQ01000018.1:542891-593956 GCA_003063805.1 Aphaenogaster ashmeadi
GCCTAATAATAATTATTTTTGTGAATATTCCTGCTCATGCGAACTGCGCGCCGCATATTCGTCGGTCTTGAAACACAGTCATTACATGAAGCCGGAATAATTAATTCACATATTAAATTGACGAGCAATTTAATTTTTGATGCTCAATAGCATCTATAAGAACGGATTTATTTTCTTCATAATGATAATGCTGCAAAAAGTTTTGATATTTTAGCAACTATTTTGAGCGTTCTACATAATTATTTTGATGGTCCCACAAAATTATTTTTAGATCTGTATCTGGCCAAAGTTTTAGGCACTTTAGCAAAACCATTCTTTCCGTGTTCGTAAAATTTCTTCTCGATTTCCAAAAAGAATTACGTAGTAAAACGCGTTTTATTTCTGACATGCTTCTAACTAGCCGGGACAATCGTGACAAGACAGGAAATGATAATTAAAGCGCATTAGCGATGGATGGTTATTGAAGAAGTGATGCATATTAATAATTTCTGTATTGCGACCAATAATATATTTGCACTTGGATAAAATGATACAATAGAAGATCGATTACCGATATCAGCTTGAATTGAATTCTCTTTTTTGTGTACACACTTTCTAAAAACAAATAAAATAAACATTCGCAAAATTTCTTCTCGATTTCCGAAAAGAGTTACGGTAGTAAAATTTCAAAAATTTCATTTTCGCGTTTCATTTCTGATATGCTTCTAAACTAGCCGGGACAATTGTGACAAGACAGTACATTGAAATCGCTCCTGCGCCTTACGTACAAAATTACTAATTAATTAAAAAGTTCTCAATTTACAGTTTACAATTTACAATCTTTAATTTTCAACTGAGAACTATTGATACGTGAATTGATGCTACGAGTGTGTTTGGATAGCTTTTATATAGAAATTATTTACATTATGTGAATAATATCACGTTCTTTTCTTTAAAGTCAGTTGTAAAAATCTATTTCTGTGAGCTCTCCACATATAAAAGCCGTCCATTCATGGCAGGATCTACGAGGTATTGATAATAATGCGGAACTAAAGCGACTGCAGGACACTCGAGTCGTTCACCCCGCCGAGCACGGGAAATCCCTTTTATTTTCGGACACGGTTCTTTGTCGCGTGTCCTTTAGACCGGATTTCTCGCTACAGAAACGCGCGGTGCGTAAGACCTGCGAGCCGAACGTGCCCGCGGGGAAAGAAGGACGTGAAAGACGGATGGTGCGTAAAAAACGCGAGCGAGAACCGCGAGGATAGAAGGCTGAACGCGGGGCGTTTTCGTCTCGATTAAATGTACGCGGCGCGAATAATGAGCGCCGCGACGAGAATGCACGAGGGGGAAATTAACCCAGTTAGCCCAGAAGAAGCCGAGAGAAGTTAACAAACCGGGCGCGATTCTACTCGCCGTAAATTGCGCGTCGCGCCGTTCATCGCATCGGATTAAACGCTGGAGCGTCGTAAACCAAGCCAAGTACAAGGCAGCCGGCAGGTACGATATTTTCCCGGCGTTTCCCCGGTTCACCGTACTCGCCTTTAATCAAAACCCGCTTCGGAATTGACTGAACTTCGAGTTCGGTTGGTAAACCGTAATGAGTGTTCATAATTCATCACTAATGGATTCGTGTAATGAGCAATTTGACGCAGGCAAGGCAGCCTCCTCTATCTATCCTCCACAAGAGCCGCGTAGCAAGATTTTTAATTACAATAATTAGAAAAGGAGGATAATGAAGTATGTGAGTGTATAATTAATTACAATAATTAAAAGTATCGTTAAAAACATTAAAAAATCATTCGGCCAATGTCAATGACTGAAAAAAATACTGGAATAATGCTCAACGCGTCCCGTTTTAATCGAAACGAACACTAATATCTAAACGCATGAGGTACACAATTAAAAAAAAATTCCAAAAAATTTGTGAAAACCACAAATTGTACAAAATCGCATCGTTTATACAATGTTCTTCTTCATGAGCGATTCGATTTGGTCGATCTACGAACTTTCAAGCGATTCGCGCTCGAATTGCATTTCAGGTAGATTTTCTTCCGAATCACAGAGACAGAGACGACAGCGTTCTTATGATCAGCAGCAGATTACTCTATTCAGTCAAACGTGTGTCGCTTCATTAGATCGTTCCTATCGTGAACGAATCACTATACTGTCGTCGTCGGTGACATCGCGACGATATACATATCCAACGTGCTACATCACGTACGATCTATCGAGCCGTCGCGGTTTCCCCGGGCTTCCCTTGGCACGATGACCTCCAGGTCGCCCGAACCACCGTCACGGTCCGTGAGAGACGATCGACGACGACCGTGTATTAATCATAATTCGCGAGACTTGTGTAAATGTAAAGCTGCGTACCCACCAAAGGAACATAGAGCAATATTCGTGTTTATGTTGCGTGTTCCGTAAAAGTTCCAGTATGTATGTACATATGCAAGGGCAGAATTTTTTCCAGGGGGGAGGCATGATTAAAAAAATGTTACTTCCAGAATAGAATACTTATGATTTGAAATTTATAGAACCTTTTGTTAAAAATTATACTTCTAATGTTACGGATTAGGGCAGAGATCGGCACAACTTGCCCTTCCTTTATTCAAAGAGAGAGCAAATACTTAATTTCTTGCTAATTCCAGGGGGAGGAAAATGCCCCTCTTGCCCCCCTTCCCTCTGTAGACGCCCTTGTACATATATATGTATGTGCATATATATGTACGTGTATGTTTGTTTCTTCAATGTTTCTTTGGTGGATACGCAGCTTAGGTCAATCGACGATTCCGTTTGAAGCCAGCTGACTCTTGTTTGCGATCCGACACACACACACGACCTGTCGCCTTGTCTCCGGTGAAATCGATTGTGTTGGGGAAAATATGTTGCGATGAGAAGAAATAATGAATGACTCATGTATTATGCATCGCGACGAATCTGACAGTGACATTTACATACGTTTCTCTTCGCCCCGTCAATTAGTCGATTTGTTCAAGCTAATCTACAATGTGCTCTTTGCTTCCTGTTTCTTGCTCTTTGCCTCTTGCTTCTTTACTTTTCCACGCATTGTTTTACCGACAATCGTGTTTCTTGTCTCTTCCGAAGTTCGTCAACTTTTATCTTGGATGACAGAACGAACAAACATCGCATTACGCGACATAACCAAAAATTGACAAAATGCAAAAAGCAAGAAACAGGAAGCAAAGAGCACATTGTAGATTAGCCTTTACGCAGGCTCGAAATGTTTTTTCGAAAAATGGGACTTTACGTTTTATCGTTCGTTCGAGTAAAAGTACAGCTTTACAAAAAGGTCGAAATACAACCGAGCGATGAATGAGTGCCTCGTACAATCGCATTGTGTCGAGATCGTCCTCGCGATTTCCGGCACGTTTCGAAACTCGTCGAAAGAGAAAAGATCCTTTGACGATTGTACATTTTTCCGCAAAGGGAAGTTTTCGGCGACGAGTGTTTTAAGACATGCATCACGTGTTGAATTGTTCCATACGAGGATCTCTGACACTTTGCTAGAGTTCTTAAAGTATTGTCGTAGCGGAAAAATTCGCTTCTCAAAACGTACCGACCGCGTATTTTCACGGCGGAGACAATGGCAGCGGGAATAAATCCCGAAACGAGCGGACCAGAGAGCAACGCGAGGCGACGTCGCCGTGGCTGAAGGTACAATTTCGAAGATACCGAGCAACCGACCTTGTAGCGCCAGGCGTGAAACCAATTATAATACCGATGGCGAATCGGCGAAAATCCTTTTTCGTTCGGATTCGCGCAATTCTTTTCGAGAAACATTAATTTATCGACGGAATTAAAGTTTTTCGAAAAGCTCATTTTAATTTTAAGGGGAGAACGTTCGTAGAAAACGGATCTCGCCTCTTCTCGCCGGATTATAATCGGCCTCATCGGTAGCCAGCCGCACCGCGGCGACCATAGAAACGCGACGCGTGAATCACAGCGGTGTATCCGAGATCAATGATGAGACAGCCAACCGCCTTCTCGACCGCGAGTAACCCTCCAACGACGTTGGGTCGAGGCGGCGCGGCTCGGACGTCGCCCGAACGGCAGGCAGCGAGACACAGCCGAGTTTTACGTTAGGTGACCGGGACCGAATCATCCTTATCTTTATACGTTTCCCTCCGTCTGTGAGGAAACCGCGCGAACGTTTCGTGACGAGACGCTCGTCGATAGCGACGCTGAAAACGGCAGCGAGCGAGCGAGCGAGCCGGAGGGAGGAGAAAAGGACGATTGGCGTCACGTCTTGGCCTATCGTCTCAGCTCCTCGAGGATCTCCTGGATCCCCGGTTGGAACGAGAGCACCAACCGGCTGGAGCTGCTCGAGGAGCCGTGAGAGCCGTAGTTGTCGTGCGACGCGCCGTTGTTATTGTGCTGCTGTTGCTGCTGAGTCTGGTGCGTCTGACGAGCGCGCTGCGACTTGCCGGTCGTCGCACCGTCGACGGAATTGAGCGACTGATGGCTGCTACTCTGGTTCGACCGATGACTACCGTGCAGTTGGGACTCGGACAGACTGTAAGGCTCGAGAAGGTAGGAATCGAAGATCACCGGCACCGGCAACTTGCTTGTGCGCTCTCTCTGTTGCTGACGTTCGGTCTTACTCGCGGGAATATCTCCGCTCGTCGCGTTATTACCGCTCTGCAACTGATTGTTCGTTTTGCTGGAACTCCTGCTACTGACGGAATTGAGCGACTGGTGGCCGCTACTCAGTCCCCCCGTCGTGCCCCAAGTGCCACCGTGCAACTGGGACGCGCCGTACGCCGACGAGTAACCCGCGTAAGCGGACACCACGTCCTCGACCAAACGGTTTCCTCCCCTCTGCTGACCCGTCGTCTTGCTCGCGGAGATATCGTCGCTGGTGTTATTGCCGCCCTGCAAACTGTTGGTCTTGCTGGAGGAGCTCCTGCCGCCACCGCCACCACCGCCACCGGCTCCGCTGATGGAGTTCAATGACTGGTGGCCGCTGCTTAATCCCCCCGTTGTGCCCCAAGTACCGCCGTGTAATTGGGACGCGTTGTACGAGTAACCCGCATAAGCCGACACCATGTCCTCCACTAAACGGTTTCCCCTCGTCTGCTGACCCGTCGTCTTGCTCGTCGCGATGTCGTCGCTGGTGTTATTGCTACTCTGCAAACTGTTAGTCTTGCTAGAACTCCTGCTGCCGGACGCGGACGTTCTTAGGGTGGAACCGCCGCCGGTGGTCGCGGGTTGCGCCGACGTCACCGCCGGTAGCGTATCGTTCTTGTCACCCGGAGGCCTCGGCAATCGGCGGCGTAGCCACGGATGCCTCAGCGCCTTGTTCGGTGTCATCCGGCATTCTGGTTCCCACACGAGGCAACGCCTGAGAAAGTCTAGGAACAACACATCGTCACAGCCCTTCAAGGCGCGCTCGAGATCGTGCGAGCCCGGCGGACCGCGTAGCTTCCCTCGTCTCGAAAGACCCCCGCTTAGCACTGTCGTGCCGTCCGGCATCGCCGTCGCGGTGCAGTACTTCGGGTAGCCCTTCGAGCTGATGAACTGACGCGACCGTTTCGAGTTCTGCAGCAGCCGCTGCGGTGGCATGCCCAGCATCTCGATGATGCACGCCAGCTGGTCCGCCTCATCCTCGCCCGGCAGCAGTGGGAAACCGGTGAACAGCTCCGCCAGGATACAACCCAGGCTCCACATGTCGATCGGCATCCCGTATCTTGCGCCCAATATCACTTCCGGCGCCCGGTAGAAGCGACTCTGGATGTAGGTGTATACCCGTTGATTCTCGTAGCAGCTGGAACCGAAATCTATCACCTGCAACACGCGAAGTGATCTCGTTAAATGCGCCGGAGTGAATCAACGCAGCTTTGAATGATACAATTAGTAATTGTATAACACGGCTCAATTGGGTAACAAATTGAAAAACGATGTTTCACGTTGTATATAAACTAAAATTCTCTGCGATAAAATAAATTTTCGAGTTCTGATAGTTTGGACAATACGGCGAGCGATATTCAAATTTCGTTTTTCAAGTGAAAAACAAAATTACTCACTCCGAAGAGGGAAACCAACTAGAATATTTGTTACAAAATATGAAATATTCAGAATATAGAATCTGGAATATTTGGAATATAGAATTATGGAAAATTTGCTATCGCAGCTCAATGTCCTAGCCCGACATGACGCCGTAACTACGTACACGCCGAGACATACTCATTCGTGAGAATCGATCAAGTTCGTATAAAGCTCGAGCTCGTTAATAATTTCTGCGCGCAAGTGGCAGTAAAGCGGCAGCGGCGAAACGGGATGCACTCCGGATACATGCGCGTTCGAATATATCTGTTTCCAGTTCGTAAATGATGCACGTGGCCCACGTAAAGTAAGGCGCGTGTATCGTTTATGGCGCACCCGGCAGCGGACGTGTCGTAATGATGGCCCGATAATTTTACCTCACGTTCGCCGAACATAACACCGTTTCAATCACAACGTGCCTCGGTAACGACCGCACGATCGCATGCTGAAAAGGAGCACGTCCATCTCGCAACGCGACACTTCGTCACGTCTTCTCATCACATAAAATAATATTTTTTTGTTCTCTGCAATAATATTTCATTTAAACGATTTATTTTTATAATACTTGTATATAATACTATAATATTTAATATATAATTTTATTTTAATAATTTTAATCTATAACATTTAACATATAATTTATCTTCAATAATTTAATAATTTTAATATAAATATTGAAACATTAATAAGTGAATATAGGTCGGGCTGGATCCTCTTTGCTTAATAATATTTTATTACGTGAATTTATACATTTTATTACATTTCATAGCTCAGTCAATTACGCGCTGATTACTTTTCGGTCTTGAAACGCAGTCTTTTTAATTAAAGCTGGAAATAATAATAAAATAGTAATGAATACACGGAGAAAATTTTATATTAAAAATTACTATGTATAGCAGCAGCCGTGGACTATTGCTGGAATTATAAAAATTTTCACTATGTAAAACAATGAAAAACATAGTAAAAATTTTTAGAATTTCAGCAATAGTCCACGGCTACTGTCATACATAGTAATTTTTAATATAAAATTTTCTCCGTATATTATTACAGAGAGAATTTTCTCTTAAAATTTACCCTGAAAATCATGATAGTCATGGGACGACATGGTATTTCGAAAATTTTTATGCAATTTTCTCTGATTAATATCTACCACAATAAAAAATATTAATATCTACCACAATAAAATATAAAATATATTTGATTAATTTTACTAAAATACATAGTAAAATTTCCATAATTTTAAAATATGTTAAAATCTTATGATTCTTTATTGTTTTAAATTGAATAGATGCCAAGTAGTGCTAAATATGTAAAATATCTTATTATAAATTTTACAATACAGCATAATATTTTCAATCTGACTTAGTCGCTCATGATAATTTTACCATGCAGCATGGTAATTTATTGGCTAAGTCCGATGATTCTCGGTTTTTTCGTGTCGGGTGTTACAATCTGCTTGGTAATTTTTATTGTTGTTTATAAAATGTTTTTTTCCATATTTCAGAAATTCCTTTCGTTACCAATAATATTTGACAGGTTGCCAAGTTGTTCCAAGCTTATTACCAAACATAGTGAAATTTGTAGTGAATTTTGCGGCAAAATATAACGAAAAATTCTCTCCGTGTAGGCAAAAAAATCCAGCCCGACCGAAAATAGTCTTCATTTCTATATATTGTGTTATAAATATTTAATACATGTATAATTGTATATAATACTATAATATTTAATATTTGTTTTCCCGTGTGTTTTATTATCAATGCTAAAATTACTAGCCAAATTTCGAAGAAATGTCAGAGATTTTCTTACATGACAAATGCGAGAATATTTATTTCTCTGTTTGCACCGCAACACGAAGCGATAATTAATTTTTCACACCGTATTTTACGATCTACTCAGTGTCTTCTATTTTCCATTTACGACTTCCTCGAAATCGTTAGTATTATTATGTTTCTTGATACTTGGACGACTTGGTGAAAGATGAGCGAGACAGATTGCACTAGCGAACGTCGTGCAATTCGATAATCCGTGCCTTCTGGCCTACTTTAATATTTCGGGTAACATCGTCCCTTTCGCGTGTGTGGCAAACAGAAACGGCGCGTTGGAGATTGTCCAGGATTCAGCTCGGCTCGCTTTAGATTCGGGGATTCGGTATTCGGCCGCGATGCGCGATTTCAATGAGTTATAATTCCCGACGATCAATACCGATGCGCGACCTCCAACGAAATCTCGGCTAAAAATAGCGTGTGTCTTCGTGGATCAAGGAACCGAGGTACCAGGCATCGATATAGACGCGTTTGTTAACAATATCGACGGCTTTGAACGGAAAAAAGCTTCCCGAACTTAACATTTTCGCAGCCGTTGACGTAATTTTACGTCATTTTATATTTATAGGAACGCAGATGACTTTATGATTCATATTTATGATTACAGCAGTTACCTAACAATAAACTGATTTCAAGTTCCTCAAAATGGACGTTTGAACGAAATAAAAAAAGAGATAAAATTTTAAAAAGAAATATACAGAAAAGAAATATTAAAAAAAGAGATATATAAAAGAGATATTAAATTTTATTTTTATGGAAAAATATTTAATTATCTTTTTTTTAAATATATTTAATTTTAAAAAATTATTTTGAATTTTAATATTTCCATATTTATTTATAAATTTGAAATTTTTTCTATTTAGATTTGTAACGTAAAAATTTCCATTAACTTCAAATAACAAGTGGTTACAAGCATGATGTTATAAAGCAATTTTTTCCATTTTCATTCTCATTTTAATGCCAGAACGTTGCAGCAATCAGTTGTAGATTTTTGTAAATTGCACGTGGCTCACAGTTTTAGGTCACACGCTAGAATCGCCGGTTGCGAAAGTATTAAGCAGTGTCGAAAGTTATTCTTTCTGCTTATTACTTCATTTATCCAATAAAATCGGCAATCAGATTCCTTCGGAATTCTAGCGAGGATAGGGAAGAATTTTGTCTCGATTTCTATAGGGTGTATTCTAGATTTTCTGTATTTTTTTCGTAACTCCAACCGGAAATGCAGAAACGCTCGCTCCAATAACTCCAACTGGAAATGCAGAAACGCTCGCTCCAATAATAATGCGATCTATAATACGTAACAACAGCTCATTCCACAATCTATCGATAATATCTTAGATACGTCCGTATATATAATTAGGTCCCCCATTAAAATTTCCGGCTTAAGGTAAAACGGGAAGAATCCGCTTGAAAGAAAGCAGGAAAGAATTATCTGGGACACCCCGTACACATCCTGCTTTCGTGGTTATTGCGCGAAATGATGAGTAGGAGAAAATAATCCGCAATTAATCAAGACCCATAACCATAAAGGCATAATTCGGTGTGCACCGTGTGTTTTCTGTATCGATAGAAAGTCCGCTTTTCAACGCGTTTTGGAATGATACTCGCCTCGACTGTGCTGTGCCTACAGGAAAAGATATCGTAGGAAAGTATCCCTTCTAAGACAATTAATCTCCATTATTCACGATAATACCAACAGCAAATTCCTGAAAATAAACTGGTGACATGTCGGGGTTTGAGTTTCAATTATATCCCCGAATGAATCAGTTTTTGGCACAAGTTCGAGCAGCGGGTTTGATGAAAAATGGCTCTGCTTATCCTGCACCCCCGAACTTCCGAACGTTTCACTTGACCCCGTGGCAGACACGTAAGCAGTCTTCACGTGCGTCATCGTGACAAAACATTCAGGTTGATCGATTTCAAGGGGCGACCGACCGGCTGGGCCGGAAGTTTTCGTAGGGTGCACTTTTGGCGGAAGCACCGGTCTTGCAATACCCCAAGTCAATTTTTCTTTATGACGTCAACAGTCCATTTTTAGAAATTCCAATGTGGCTAATGGAGGTTCGGCTTTACCGCAAAGAGTTCCAGAGTTCCAAAAAGAGTTCGAACGATTAAACGTGAAAAACAGAAATCGGAGGACCGATCTCATGTTTTCAATTATATGGATTTCTTTCTAATACTTGATATGCGCGAAATATTCCAGAGAGAGACGGAATTGGCAGAAATCTAATTTGCAAATTCTGTTATTGCTTTTTTAATAACTTTGCAATTTAATGACGTTTCCAAAAATATTTTCTGTTAGAATTTTTTTTGTTTCGCTCCACATGTTTATCATGCATGCCATTACGCGAAATAATATATTCACCCCTGCGTACAGGCAGCTGCAGCAATGCGAGACTTTTGTGGGGGACGCGACCCCCTCCCTCTGAATTTGCAAATGCTCACGAATATTTATTGAGAATTAACTCCATAAAGTGGACAACTCATTTTCGGAATTTCGATATAATCGATAAAATCCTGATTTTCTTTCTCAAGCAGCTTTTACTAATTACATTGACATATATAAAATTACGAAATCTTGCATGTTGTACAATTATTGTATTGTATGTAAATTATTGTCGAGCAATAAAATTATTTTATTTATATAAATTATTACCGAGTAATTATGTATTTTATGTAAATTATTTGCAAATTAGATTTCTGCCAGTTCGTGTTATTTTCATAATAATAATAATTTTTGAATACGTCGACGCTCCCAATCTCATTCCCTGTTTTCTCCACGTCTCAGTAATCCTCAAAGAAAATTGCATTAGTCTTTCTCACGGAACGATCGATCCGCGTTTTATTTGCTAACTTCCAAGAAAAAGTCAGCTTTTTCGATAATTTTCTGTTTGGAGCAAATAGGCCGGGATCAATAGGCGCTACTACAGAGGCAGGAAATGAAAAGGGGCAACTGTATAGGCACCTCTAGCGTTTTAATTTACGATCTCCGTGGTTGCGGCGACCCCTTTTTCTTTTCAGGTAACCGCAGAAGAGGAAGCGCATCGCCTTTGCGAAAGGGGCGCACTCGCGGATGCCATCCAGCGCGGCGTCGACGAGGCGCTTTATATTATCGTGCCCCGTGAAATGAGATATGAGGGGGAGAATGTTTATTCGCGGTTTTTCCCCCTCGTTCCGCGCCTCGCGCGCGCGAGAACGGCGATAAAAGGAGGAGGCTCATTCCCCTAATTGGAACGTGCGCCAGTTTCGCTTCCGAGGTAACAGGTGGTGCCTATACACGCCACTTATTCGCGCGATGTTCTATGTAGACTCGGCGAAAATCTTTTGCCGCGTCACTTCCTAAAATGACACCCACGTTCCTTCGGCCACGTGGATCTTCTGTCTCTCCTGCAAGAGGAGCACCGCCGGATATCATAATAAAATGAACCGCGTTGCGTCATTATTGAACAAACTACTTTCCTCACGTTATAAACATTTTTAAAAAAAGGTAAAAAAGGCACCAAGTGTATGCGCTCTTTGAAGAAAAAACTGTTGTACCAAACTATATATCTTGAAAAAAATCCAAGTGGTAATAGCTTTAATTCTCCTTAAAAAAATTATGATATATAATTGCGTTACCTAATTCAACCTAATATGTATTTTTCAAAAAAATATATGAAATCTTTAAATTGCGCTAATTAGAAAGAGAATACATATATTACTTCGAAAAATAACTGTTGTACTAATTAAAAAAAATAAAACCCAAGTATCTTTAATTCTCCTTAAAAAATTATGATATCATAAAATTGCGTTATCTAATTCAACCTTAAGTAATATGTATTTTTCAAAAAAATATATGAAATCTTTAAATTGCGCCAACTAGAAAGAGAATACATATATTACCTTGAAAAATAACTGTTGTACTATTTTTAAAAAATAAAACCCAAGTGATAGTATCTTTAATTTTTAAGAAATAAAATCTAATTGTAAGTAATACGTATCTTTATAAAAAAATTTTATTAAAATACAAAAATTTTTAATGTAAGAAAATTTTTTTGCCACTTTTCCTAAAATGACACCCACGTCCCTTCGGTCACGTGGATCTTCTGTCTCTTCTCCAAGAAGAGTACCGGATATCACAATAAAATGGACTGTGTTGCGTCATTATCAAACAAATTACTTTCCTCGCGTCATAAACATAATATCGTAACCGATATTTGCATACAACGGACAATAGAGCGCGATTATTCATGCAATTAAATAACGAGCAGCTCAGCATTAAGCTGTCGTATAAAACAATAATTAATTTGATGATATCACCTTGTAGAGATTATCCGATAATCATTTCAGGAAATATAGCGCGTGGGAATAATCTAGTTAAATGCCGTATGCCGCGCGCGTGTATTATACAATTTTCTATCTCGTACAGAGAGAGGAAGAGAGAGAGAGAGAGAGAGATTCTTTCATTACCGGCGATCATCGAGGCGTAACAATTAATACGGCGAATGGAAGGAAAGCTGAGTAAATTGTAAAATCCGGTGCCGGAAATTAATTATCGTTTCTCGTGCTGCGGTTGCACCGCGGCAAAAAGTAGATATGTACGTATTTATTATGCAAGAAAACCTCTGATATTCCTGCGAAACGTCGCTATCGTCCGTGAGAGGCGGTGCATAATTCTACCGCGTTTTTTCTCCGCGTCGCTAGGTTTAGTGTTAAAAACTCGATCGTTTTTATCGCGATATTTTCCTTATGAAAAAAAAAAAATCGTCACCGCGGATCGATCGATCGGGAGAGCCCGTGAGGTTTAACGGTGCGGTTGAGGTGTCCGCGAACTGCGAAAAAATGTACACACGGTGGCGCATGTATGCACGTATGCGAATGCGCGCGTTGGTAGGTCCCGTAACAAAGCCTTCAATCAAAGCACGTTGCGCCTTTGACATATCCGTAATCACCGGCGTCGTGCCACGCCGCCGTGAGCACCGTTGTTCACGCGTCGATTTGTTTTATCGATTGTGTCAGGCGCCGTCAGTGAACCCCGCGGCCTTTGTCAAAAATCCTCCGCCTCACGTTCGCGGGTAACACGCGCAAATCGCTAATTCGCATTCTTAAGCAGGATCCACATTATCGAGCTAAATCTCGAGCCAAACCTCGAGCGTGAACCGAGCATGCGTCCATATCGAGTCGAACCTGTAGACTCTGTTATATAAAATGAATAAACGAACGGTTACACGGAGAAAATTTTATATTAAAAATTACTGTGTATGACAGTAGCCGTAGACCATTGCTGGAATTATAAAAATTTTTACTATAGTCATTATATTAATAATTACTAAACTCTTTTTGTGAAAACAGAGTAAAAATTTTTATAATTCCAGCATGGTCCACGGTTACTGCCATACATAGTAATTTTTAATATAAAATTTTCTCCGTGTATTTAACGAAAAACCGAGTTTCCAAAAGTTTATTACTACTTATTATTAAGGTTTTACAACAAATAACTCGCGGACTGTCCCTCGTCCTCACAAATTTATAGTCTTAAATTATCTCTGACAAATAGTTGATCGAGTCCCTCTGATCTTATCGTTTCTTCGCTTTTCTTCCAACTCTCTCATCATCTCAATACCTATTTCGTAGAACCGTGAGAGCCGTCTCCCACTCTCGATTTCTGTATTCCTACTGAATATTTCTTCTGTTCCTACTTATTGTTTTCGAAAGAGCTTGTTATATCTGATTGTGAGACTTAATAGGAATCTATATTATTGATCGTTTAATGTCTTACAAACCTTGAGCTGAGGATGTGCGAATCTTTGAAGAGGTTCGGCTGGAAGCTCGTCTCTAGGTTCGGCTTGAGATTTAGCTGGATAATGTGAATTTTGCTTTAACTCGCTTGTGCGTCGTGGCAGGGTAATTATCGCTAATTGGGATATATACGCGTCCGCGGTACCGCTATATGGCTTTTGATTCCTAATTAATGCAAGTAACAGAAGTGGCGCGTGCGGATTCGCGCACCGCCTTCGGCGTCGTATTCAGCGAGCACTTTTGCAGAATGCGCCTGTAGCCCCACGGTGGTTGGAAATGTTGGAATTCTTTGAAAGTTCGTCGGGTCGGGTGCGGGTCGATTATGCGACAGGACAGGTATAGAAGTTATTCAAGACGCAAGCTGTATTGTAAGGTCATCGGGCACCCGCCGGTCGGTCAGAAGTTAAGTCCCTAGTTTATAAGTCGCTCAACTTTTATCGACGTATCAATGGAAAATACGTGAATCGAACGTAATTATTCATTCTAGCAGCCGTTTGACTCACGGCGTGACTAATGAATCCGCGGCGAAGTGATTAAGCGCAAAACCTTTAGAGAATAAAGTAAAATAAAATGGGGCTCCATCTTCTGCATTTTCTTTTTAGGTTTTTAGAATATTGAACGCTTTTATACTGCCTTTTATATTGGCAATAATAGTTTCTCTTGTAATTAATTAATTAATCTTCTTGGAACGATTTAACACGATAATGTAGCGATTTCTCTCTCTCTCTCTCTCTCTCTCTCTCTCTCTCTCCCCCCTCTCTCGCATCCGATATAAACATGAACCACGGACACTCAAAAATAGATTTTCTAGCGTGTTCCACTTTCGAAATATTGGAAAGCGTACGTTGACCATGAAGACACATTTTCTCGCTCAATTTCAGGCGGAAAGTTACGTTACCTCATGCGTCACGGCATGACACATTGATATGCATTTATTATCACCGTAAGATATTAGCATCAACTCTTCTTGCGCATTATCCCGCAAGAAAGTAAACGTCGCCGGCGAAAGATCCCCGTCGCGCTTCTGTAATTACCGTAAAAGCTGCGCGGTCGCGCCGATGAGATCGGGTTTACCGCCTTTATCTCTGCTTGAGCACTCGCGATTAAGCGGCTTTCTTTACCTCGCAACAATTACACTATTGCATCTGCACGATAAATATTTAGACCTTAGAACAGAGATGGCCAAACTTAGAAGCACCAAGATCAGCTTTCAGCTTCCTCACCCCATCGCGACCTACTGTTAATTTCTTGTCGCAGCGATCTATAGGTTTATATGTGAAATAAGCATGTTTATTTTATTTTGTGTTGCGATTGGGCATGAAACAGCAATAATTAATAAATTAAAATTATACCGCTCGATAAAAGCAAAAGCTATGAGAAAGTTAATAGGCCAAAATTCGAGCTAACAACAACAGATATTAAATTACAATAAATACATTTATTAAAAGGCAAGATAAACGTTCAATAATTAAATTAATTATGGTTACATTGCAATTATAACTGTTGTATTGTGAATTTCAAATTGCCACGCGATCGACCGCCCGAGGGTCCGCGATCGGCCGTTTGGCCACCTCTGCGTTAGAATCTCTCTACGTATCAAGGAATTATTTGAAATAAGTAACACGAGTGGCGTCATGTCCATTTAACTAATGAAAAGCTGCTTTGAATCTTGATCGCGAATGCAACAAGCTTTCAGCTTTCTATTGTGCGATATCATGCTAATATATACATTCCATAGTGCTATCACTTAGCATCGCAAACCTTTGTTCGGACACGCTGCGTAGAAAAGAGAACTTAATTAAAAGCTTCATTCGCTTAACGAGAGTCAAGAAGGAAAAAAGGCTCTGTTCGCCAGTTCCATTTGTACGGTATTGCTGCTAAAGCTCCTCCGTTAAACATTTGCGGCCGTTACGGCGTACTCGCGGTATTAAATCTTGGTTATCTTGGCGAGAACTATCGTGAGCGTGCGACAATATTGTGACAGCCCGATCGTGACAGTTTTTCAAGCACACCAAGCGCCAACGGAGAAATATCAGACAGCTGCGTTACGTCATTATTTTCTTCCGAATGACCTGGATTCTTGTTTGTCCCCATCGATCGCGCGAATCAATATCTCGGAAAAATTTCACGCGTCGAATCCGCCACCGACGCGATGCGGCATACAAGAGAGAGGGGTAGTTCATTATAATAAGACCGATAAAAATCTCGGCTCTACGCGGACGATAACGTGGTATGCAGGGGTACCTATTCACACGGGATATTCGACCGTTGTTTAATGAGCCGAGCAATTGTTATCTCAAGCACGCGGAGAGAATAATATGCTTGACCTACGTTTACGACAAAACGGAGATAACACGATAAAGCCATAAGAAAATTTTTTACTTATTTATACAGCGGGGAAGTGATTGTTGAAATAATACATATCGATAATAGCGAGCCACCAGAAGTTTTCGAGTTTGCGAGAAATATTCTAAAGCCTTGTGTCCACGATGCCAGAACTTGGTCCAAGTTCTCGGTCCGAGAAACGTACTTACCCGCATAGAAAACTTTTTGGGATCTAATTAGAATCCAGTCCGATTTCCCCAAATAATTATGGATTCTGGTTAGGAAACCTATGAAGATTCAGATCAGAAGTGTAATGTTTTGTAAATTCGATTCTAAATAGGAAATCTGATCAGCTTCTGAATGGGAAATCTGATCAGATCCTGAATGGGAAATCTGGTCAGATATAGCCAATAAAATTGTCGCTTTTCCGTAAAAGCTGCAAATTGATTGGCTACAAATTTCTCGGTCCGAGAACTTGGACCAAATTCTAGCATCGTGGATACAAGGCTTAAGAGTTTATTGAAAAGATTACTTCCCATAAAAATACTGTTTGAATGATAAACAACAAAAATCGAGCCGCTGATGCGGGTCCGCTCCGTAGGGGAAAATAACAAAGACTTCCATGTACTCCACTTTCACGAAGTACGTGAGCGGCCCTGGCGGAGAAATACCGGTCGGCCCTCCCCGTGATTTCTTTCTCTCGCTCTAACGTCCTCGGCGGTGTAATACGGTGTTATCGTCCCTCGGGACAATACGAACGGCGAACACTCTGAGTCATCGTCGTCGACTGCCAGGGAAAAAGTCCGCCACGACCGCCACCGGCGCGGCGGCTCGTTACGGTTCCCCCGTTCGTCGTTACACTCAGCGGGCGGGCGATCGATCGATAATGCTTTCTGCCCGTTTCTGGAATCCCGCTTCGCGCGATAAAATCCCTCGCGGTCGTGACGCCGCGGTGTCGCGCCGCCAAAAAACCGCGCCCGAGGTCAGGATCGCGCCGCGGAAAGCACGAAACGCGCCGCCTCGTCCAGGTGTGGGTCAAGATACAGGGTTGTTACGCTTTTCTGACTCCGAAATTCCCTGACTTTTCCAGACAGGTTTTTACAAATATTCCAGGGAGAAAACGGTTAAACATAGAACACTAGTTTGTATTAAATATTTATTGTTATTAGCGAAAGGCTAGAAACTTACGTCTCGGTGAAAAAACATAAATTATATGGTAAAAAGATGTTTAAGATTTAAGAACATGAGAAAATTTGTATTAAATATATCATAAACTCAAAAATTAAACTACATACACAGTCATATGTATCGAGAAATAAAGTAACAGTCTGAATTCTTGATACAAAGTCTAAAAAAGAATCAGTAAAAGGACATTCAAGTGAATTCTGGAAAAAATGCAGATAATTACAAAATTCCCTGATTTTTCCCTGATAATTCCAGATCAGAAGGAATTCCCTGAGTTTTCCAGGTTTTCCCTGTTTTCCAGATGCGTAACAACCCTGAGATATCCGTCCTAAAGCACGTGTTAAACTACGCATTGGAGATTGAAAATTGCGAATTGGAGATTAGAATTCGACTAATCAGAACGAAGATAATGAAGATTAAAATTATCCGATTGGTGAAATTCTACACGGAGAAAATTTTATATTAAAAATTACTATGTATGGCAGTAGCCGTGGACCATTGCTGGAATTATAAAAATATTTACTATATTTCAATTGAAAAACATAGTAAATATTTTTGTAATTCCAGCAATGGTCCACGGCTACTGCCATACATAGTAATTTTTAATATAAAATTTTCTCCGTGTAATCTCCAATTCGCAATCCTCAATCTCCAATGCGTAGTCCGACATGGGCTTAACGCGGACCACCCATTCGCCCTATCGGGGGGATCTCCCCAATGTTGAAAAACCAGAGATTAAATAATTCGGAGAAAACGTCGAGATACGCAGATGCGTGTGCGTCCGTGCGTGCGGAAAGGAAAAAATTATATAAATAAATCCGAGAGTAGAGTCTGCGCGAGACGGATGACCCACGCATCAGTGTAACTTCAAACCACGTGTGCGTTCAAGAGTCAAGCCCGAGTGGGTAAATACTCGAGTGGAAAATCCGATTGCGCGGTCTTAGAGCCATAGCACACAGAAAAACATAAGCAGTAAGACTTAAGCAGTAAGCAAATTGGTCAATCATAATCGAGAATTGTCGAAAACGCAAGGCTACCATTTTGAAATTCTCGGCTTTGATTGGCCGATTCGTTTACTGTTTAAGTCTTACGTTTTTGGGTGTGCTATGGCTCTTAAGGCTCGTCTAATACGCGAAGTAAGAAGTATAAGAGTAGATGTAAGAGAAATAACCTTTCGGTGCACGGAAAGAACGGTTTTGTTAAAGTATCTAAAAATTTAGCCAGATACAGATCTGAAAACAATTATGTTGGACCATCCAAAATAATTATGTTGGACGCTCAAGCATAATGACAATACTGCAAAAAATTTTGACATCCTAGCAAACAGCTTGAGCGTCCTACATAATTATTTTGGATGGTCCAACATAATTATTTTCTGATCTGTATCTGACTAAATTTTTAGATACTTCAGCAAAACCGTTCTTTCCGTGTGTAAGGAAGTTAAAGTAAAGGCGAAATAAATTATTTTTATTTCTTACTCCAACTTCAGCCCTTATTCTTACGCTCGGCCAATCAGAGCGTAGCCGGTCAATGCTACAAATATTTAAAAAATTAATCCTTACTCCTTACGCCATGCTTACTCCAGGTATTATAGACGACGCATTACTTCGCCAGACGCCGAGCTCCCCGGCATCGATACTCTATCTTTAATATCAGCCGGACGTTGTGACGCGGGAGATATCACTGGATAGAAAATATTGCTAGCGTCGCCAGCACTGCGTGCTGGCGATTTATCTATGCGCGTAACTTTGTGGCGCATTGTACTTCTGCGGTATATTGTTTCTCGTCGATCCCTTTACGCGCACGCTCTCTCTCTCTCTCTCGCTTGTTCCCGACATTTTTATGAAGCGATAGACTAGAAGGGTCCGCTCCGCAGTTTTCAGAAACCATGTATTATGTTCAAGGCTGTGCCGGTCGCATCTGACCGGAAATACTTCAGCTGCCTCGTCTCGACCCCAACGCTGTCCCGTCCGTGAGAACAATCGATGCGCGTTATGCGCGCAGGTTAATTTCAGTAAATAATTTCGTGGAAGTTGCGTAGGCATAACATCGTAACGTGTCGATTAATCAAATTGCGTGTTCGAAGGCAATTACTATTTCAACGGGTTAATTATTGATAAGATTTAAAGCAGATTCAAGAAGGATTTCGGGACGCCAATATATCAATTTAGCGTCTTACCGTTGGCATTCATGCTGAATATTTTACGGCAAACGGAGCTTTCTTCTACATGTAAACTGAATAATAAAAGCATCCTCTTAGGAGCTTACGGGAGAAAAGAACATAAACGTTGAATTCGGCTTTTCTGTGTACAATGTAGCAGCCTGCGTGATAAAGACACGTTACAGTTAGCTTATAATTCACATTTAAAACGATCTTACGTGCACTATGCCACAAAATTAAACGTTTATTGCTCTTAATATTTTAACGAGAAAAAATGTATAACATTCAGAGAGCTAAAATCGATAGACCGCGGGATTCAATTAAGCGAAGCCTTGAACATCTTCCATTAATGAATTGGTAATTATCGGAGGAAGCTCATTTTCCTTTTCCTATCTAAAACCGCGTAATATTTGCTTTGCTCATACCTGATACTATCGATCAAAGCTTGGTTTAGATCGGTTTTAGATCAAAAGTACACATCGATCGATTTCCGCAGTAAAGTCAAATCTATATCTAGCCGACACACAAATACGGACTCTTTCTCTTCAATATAATAAAGCCCCTTGTGGAAGGCGAAATTCGTTTCCGTGACATCATGCAAACTTTATTCCGTCATACGGCGAATTGCGGATTGGAAATGTCGTCGCGTTTCACCGGGAAATAATTTGTCGTAGGCGTGCGTCTCGCGACGGCCCCGTTTCCGTGCTTTACGAGAAGAAATAAAAGTCGCGCGACGACGGAGGCTGCTGTTAGATCGATAAAATGAATAGAAGCCGATCTCCCGATGACGGGAATGAATAAGCGTAAGGTGAACGACGAGGCGACAGCGTATAACTCGATCTTGAAATGCGATGCAATATCGTGTATAACGCTGTGCGTTATAGCAACGCACGTGGCGTGTTTTAAAGCGCGACACGCTACAAAAATCGCTAACGAAATTGTTGAGCCCGCTATACACTGTAAAAAAAGGATGTAATATTACTTCACTATTTATGATGGAAACTTACAAAATCACGTATTTTCACAATAATAATTGTTGTAAAAATACATGATTTTGTTACGTTTCCGTTATAGATAATGATACTTTTACACTTATTTACATATAATTTTTACACTTGTCCTGTAATTTTACATACTTTTTTTACAGTGTAAGTTGACTACTCAAATTTTTATTTCAATAAATAGAATAATAATAAGAGTCATCTATAAAAAATATGACGAAAAATTTAAAATTTAAAATATTGTAATTCTTCGTCATATTTTTTTATAGATAATTCTTATCATTATTCTATTTATTGAAATAAAAATTTGAGTAATCAACTTATAGCGAGATTTTCGTAAAATGTTTCTTGTGTTACTCTCTTGGTTGCTTGTTCTTAATATTTTTTACTTAAACTACTAAATCATAATTTCGCTGCAAGAGACGTTTCATTAACTTGTCCTCCGAAATCTGGGAGACGGCTATAAATAATTTAAAAAAGTACGCGCAAATTTATGCAATACGTTTTGCTCTGTATGAGCGGACGCATTCGCGCGGCGCATAAAATTGAAACATCATGCAACATTTAACGGCGATGCGACGACGCCACACAGACTCGGCAACCCTCGACACCGACCAACCGGATATCATGGAACGCGCGGATTTCCGTTCCGAGCCCGTGCGAGACTCTTTTTCATTTTTCTTTCTTTTTTCCTCCTCTCGACCACACGCACGCGGCATATTATTTATCGAGAAACGACCCCGGACGCTTCGTCGTTGACGAAAAAAGCGCGTTTTCCGGTGCAACGTAATTGGAGAGCAATATTTTTTTTATAGTGGTCCCGAGACGTCTAGATCTAATAAGGCATCGGGATATATTGTTGGAGATGTTCCAGAGTTATTACTCACAAGAAATTGTTAACTTTTTACACGGGGGTACCGCTTTCCAGCCGTTTTCCTTAACGATTCCCGTACAGGTTCGTGTAACTACTGGCGAGGCCGGTAGAAAAAAATTGCACAAAACAAGAGACAGTTATTCCGAATTGTAAAGTACATCGCCGCGTCGCGTCGTTCTCCGTTCCGCGATTAATCCTCGCTCGATTTAATCTGAGGCTCTACATTTATTTACTCCCCGTTGAATGCACTCGATTTACTTTAAGCAACCAACCGACTACGTTTAATCCAGGAGACATGGCCTTTTTTTATTTTTCTGAAACGGAATAAGGACGAGCTGGCAAACGAGGAGAATGAAAGAGTCCCATTAACTTTCAACTGTCCTCTAAATGACGAACAGAATTAAAGAATGTATTTAATGCGCGTGTATTTTTTATACATAAGAGATATTTAATTTTCTCTTTTTCTCTCCAAGACATATTATATAATCGCTCATTTGCTACATCAACGACAAAATTCAAAAAACAAAGTTTTTTGGAAAATGAGTTTGAACGTTTTGAATTATTAAAATCATTAACACTTTTGCAGCCGACGATTCTAGCGCACGACCTAAAGCTGGAAGCCGCGTGCCATTTACAAAAATCTATAGGTAGCTGGTTGCCGCAAAGTGGCATTAAATGAGAATGAAATTTAATTTTATATAACAAATATAAATATGAAAAGCCCATATCGGTCGCGGCGGATCTTGGTGCCTAATAATAATTATTTTGTGAATATTCCTGCTCATGCGAACTGCGCGCCGCATATTCGTCGGTCTTGAATCACAGTCCTTACATGAAGCCGGAATAATTAATTCACATATTAAATTGACGAGCAATTTAATTTTTGATGCTCACTAGCATCTATAAGAACTTATATTTGTTATTGCGAGAAATATCACCACATGCCTCGATGGTCGAATTGGTAGGACGCCCACACGGATTGTTGGGAGATCCAGGTTCGAATCCTGGTTGAGGTGTTATTTTTCGCAATAAGTTCTTTACAGTTTTATCGGGGAATGGGGGGTTGGAGGGATCTTATATAGATGCTAGTGAGCATCAAAAATTAAATTGCTCGTCAATTTAATATGTGAATTAATTATTCCGGCTTCATGTAAGGACTGTGTTTCAAGACCGACGAATATGCGGCGCGCAATTTGTATGAGCAGGAATATTCACAAAATAATTATTATTAGGCACCAAGATCCGCCGCGACCGATATGGACTTTTCATATTTATATTTGTTTAATATCATCGGTCTTATTCTTAATATTATTTGTTTAATTTTATATAATCTCTTTTTTAATTCCGTTCAAACACTCATTTTAAGGAACTTGAAATCAATTTATTATCAGATAACTGCTGTAATCATAAATACCAATCATAAAGTTATCTGTGTTTCTATGAATATAAAATGACGTAAAAAATTACATCAGCGTCTGCAAAAGTGCTAAAATATAATTTTTTAAATGCGATTTTGGTATAATAACTGATTGTAGAGGAATAAAAGTACCATTAGTTTTTCATTCAGTGTATTAAATTCTCACCTACTATAAAAATGAACCCGTAAAAGCAACCCCCTTTTTGACTTATGATACTCTTGATGCAGGATTTTCAATTTTAGAAGCTCAATTATGTCGTTCTACCAGCAAAAAGAATTCCAAAGACCCGTTCTCTTTTTGCAAACATCTTAAAAATGACAATTTTTGAGTTGTCGTCGTTGAAGCAAATGAGCTATATAATGCACGTGTGTAAACGTATACGCAACGCGAAATAGCCGATCGAAACGAACCAGGAAGCTCCGTGCACCACGTATCGAGGGCGTACCAAGTGCGCTGCATTATGCAGTTAACTGCGCAATATGTCCTCGTCGCTGCGTCGAGTCGCGCGGACCGAGTCTCGGCGGCCGTCGAAAAGGTCGGGAAAACGGGGCCCAATTAATTTTCAATTGCGCTCCGGCCGTAATTCAGCCCTCCTATTTCCGACGGTCACGCGACGTTGCACTTGACACACGATCGGCTCGGCTCCTGCATCATCGTGAGGGCCGCCGATCGGGGCGAGAGAAGGCGCTCTCTCTCGCGCGTGCACCTTCCGTTCACCAACGACGACCCTCAAGACCAGCCGGAAAGCGAGCGACTGCGTGACTTCGTCGCGTAAATTTAGCGGCGTGTAGTTTGGATATTGTACACCGTGCCTCGGTTGAAAGCGTGTTAGCCGCAATAATTATAGCCGAAGGGTAATTAAAGCTTCACTTAGTAATAAAAATATAACAGGAAATACAAAACAATACGCCGTGAAATACAAAACAAAAAATGATAATAGACCGTTGTAGTATTCTGAGATAATGAAGCTTTTCATGGAAAACTGATCCTGTGAATGCTTTCATATTTAGAACGTTTTGTCAGATGTACGTAATATCGGTAGGTGAATTAATATTAGCCACTTTAATTAGCAGTTCCATAAAATGTAACTTTTTTTAAAAGGTCATATTCTATTTTTCCCTCCGCTGCCTGAGCCACCGATGTGTGTATAAAAGTGGTATACAGTTATATGGCCGTTGGAGTTATCATGTTTCAAATAAGTCGATATTGGCAGCGAAGCATAGTGGAGGGTCACACTAAAAGGATTGTGTGTGCCGTGTGTTGTGCACCTCCGGTGTACAGCGGCATGTGTTATAGGGCGGCGTTCGTGCTTTCCGTTATGAGGAAGAAAGGCTTCAGAAAAGCGGGAGGGATGAATGAAAATTCCTGAACGTTCATACGATGCTTCGGGACAAGAAAAAAAATAAAAATGCTTGATAATGAAATTGATATTTATAATAAAATTGATATTTTCAATAAGTTCTTTATAGGTTTTCTAAGATCTTTATCATTATCATTAGTATTATTAAATTAATTCCGTTATTATTATTAGTATTATTATGAAATTATTGTTAGTATTATTAAATTGATTATCAATTTAATTCAACGTGATATTACTACTTCCAACTCTAGCTAAAAAAAAGACTGTGTTTCAAGTCCGAAAAGTAATCGGTGCGTAGTTGGCTGATGAGCTATAAAATGTATATAAATTCACACAATAAAATATTATTAGGCAAAAAAGATCTAACCCGATCGTAAAGAGCCCATATTTCTATATATTGTGAAATTGATATTATTCGGGCTAATATGTGAACAATAATTAAATTATGTTATTAATATATTATTGACTGGACATTTTACGCAGAAATAAACGCCTGTAGTCGGCTATTTTCAATAGGGAAAATTCAATAGGGAATAAAATTTCGTTTATATACAATAATAATATATAAAAGACCAGGAAAAAACAAACCACGACAAAAAATGATAAACAATCTTGAATTCTATAATGAAAATTTTATCAATTTTAATTCTAGAAAAATAAATATATGTCTATTTGACGTATAAAATTTAAATTGCATTTTTCAAATCATTTTTGTAAATATATTTTATTATTTGTTTCAACAAATTTTATCAATTTTAATCCCAAAAAGATAAACATACGTCTATTTGACGTATAAAATTTAAATTGCATTTTCCAAATCATTTTTGTAAATATATTTTATTATTTATTTGTCTTATATATCGACGAATAATATGAAATTCAATAGATATTATATAAACACATTTATTCTAAAAAAATTAACATTTTTTTAAGTATCTATAAAAATTAACACAGAAATCTTCGACGGTGCATACGCCTAATCGATGCATTATAACTTATAGTTCTAAGCTTAAGCTCTAACAACTTTGCACGATTATTTAAATTATATGCTTCTCTAAATACGAGCGAACTTGTCACCGGTTAATAATGTTCGGGCAACAAAAGACGAGTTAATACGTCTCCGGTCAATAATGTGTTAACAATAACGCGCGATGTAAGATGTAAAAAGGATAGCGTGAGTGATCTCTTTATTTTTATATTCATTCATTCACGTGACAAGACAGACGTAATAAGTAACCAAATGGCGAGACGCGCGTAATAAGTAGATGGATAGACGGACAGGTAGATGGGAAAGTTGGATACATCGGGATAGCTCGGTGCCAAATGAAATTTCGCAACTCGGCGACGCGACGTTCCCGCGAATCGAGCTCCCGCGAGTCTCCTCGCGGTATGCGCATAGACAGGCAGGCGCGCAGGACTTGCGTGCAAAAGGACGAGTGTTCAATTCGTTTCCAGGGGGGAAGAACCGGTCCACCGACCGCGTCGCGGAAGTGTATTCTCTCTTTCTCTCGCGGGTCTCCAATGCGACTTCGAGTCTAATACGATATATCGCGCCGACGCGTAATACCTCTCCGCGCCGCTTCGCGAAAAAAGGATTCGGAAACGTGTAGAGCGCTTGGGGAAAAAAGGAGAAAGAAATGCCTGTAAGCACCAACCGTAAATAAGCCAGGACGGACGTAATAAGCAGATAGATAGACGGATAGACGGATAGATTGGCCGAGAGACTCTTACGGTTGATGCTTGCACAAGCGTTTCCTCTCTTCTTGCCTTTCGTGTGGCACTCGAGGCCCGCATTCTCGGTATTCATTTAGCGCTGAACGCCGCCTGACCCCAAGTTCTAATTTGCCACGAACGGGAGTAAAGCGTAGAAGCCGCGCGGTGAAATATTAATTAAAGAAAATAGTTCCGAGGAATTGCTTCGTTTTAATTAAGATAATAACTTGTGGATCTCAAGCAAGATTTCTGGAAGGATAATTCTCGCGAGAGGTCTTCCACGCGCGGGGCACGTTAGCCCAATCCTGAAAGTTCCCATTCCCGTTTCCCGGAGCAAAGTTGGCGATGCGTTATCTCTTCGCGGCACGCTCGACTGGAGCGCGCGCAACAATGGGAGGAGGCTCGGTTCATTCAGCGATCAATTCAGAGCCGCGAGTTCGCGGGCGACGAAAAAGGAGGAAAGGTTCGTTGGAAAGTTCGTTTCATTGTCTCTTTTCGGCGGGGTGACGCAACCGCGTCGCGAATTTAAAGCGACGCCGACGAGACGCAACGCGACATGACGTGGATAAGAAAAATGGCAAGGATATATAGCCGCCGCTTCTAAAAGCGCCTCCCGAGGCCGCGCTTTTGTACGGTCGATGTTCCCGACGTGGAGGAGGCTCGAATTACATTATGTGCGCGATTCCCCATAAATTTCGCTGCTTAAATATTTGAACGTCAGAGTGCAGCGGAATATACAAGCGGGAGAGATCGCGGAGACCGTTGTCTCGTCGTCGTAAGATCGCTACGTCGAGGCAAGGTATCGATGCTTTATCTCGATATCGACAAGTATGTCCACAAGTATTCGTGTACCATATTCTATCGATTCCAGAATTAATAGTTCTAATAAAAATATTAATCCGAAACCAAAAAGAAAGTTTGAAAATTAAAATAATGAATATTTATACATTTAGATTTATTTAAAGTGTTCTCGATCTACATACATACACTAGGTTGCGCTCGAAAACATCACCCGAGTGCACCCATGTATCATTTTATCCTTGTTTAACATTCGGTGAACAACAAGGATAAAATGCTACATGGGTGCACTCGGGTGATGTTTTCGAACGCAGCCCTACTGTTAATAAATTACCAGACACCCTTAAAAATAAAATAAAACACATATTCTTGCATAATTTTTTATCTTGGCGACATAATTTGATCTATTTTAACTATTAAAAGACCAAATTATTGTAAGTATGTTGCCAAAGTGTTTTATTTTATTTTTAAGCGTGCCCCTGGGAACTTATGAACGGTATATGGATAAGGTTTTCGTTAAATTATTTCACGAAGCTCGTTTCTGCTCATGAGACGGGGAATTCGATAAGAATCGAAATATGGGATTATTACGCGTGTACGTCAAAATTTAATGGGAAGAAATAATTCATACGTCGCTGAGGCTCGCATTGTTGCGTTAATAACGCGCGCCCGCTCCGGCGTGGCTATTGTAGCTGGCCAAAATTTCGTCGGTGCGCGAACGCCCGTTTGCATTAATCGCCACCGCATGGAAGGGTAGCTGTAAAAACGAGCGTAAAACACGAGACCACGTGCGGCGCATTTACGCGACCGTAAGCCACGTGCGGCCGCTTTATGCCGCGCGGAAGTGCTGTAACAGAGCCGCTCGTGCAGCTATAACGTTTCAAGTGGGTGCAGCAGCTCAATTAAGCGCGCGAGACAATGAGATGACTTGTTCATTCAGCGATATCGGCATAAAAGGACAGATGGAGAGAGAGAGAGAGAGAGAGAGAGAGAGAGAGAGAGAGAGAGAGAGAGAGAGAGAGAGAAAGAATGAATATCGATACGCCCGTTGACCCGTCAATCTTGGCTCGCGATCAGAAACGTACGTCTCTCGTTTCGCCGTACTGAACTCCTGTTTCTGCACCTGAAAGAGACGGAGAAGGCGAGGGGAGAGGGCTTAGTTTCAAAATTATTAGCTTTGACAAGCGTATCGTTATAATGAGGAAAACGAGCATCATAAATCGCTGACTGCAGGTCGTACAATGAAACAACGGCGGCGCCCGGTAATTTTACGTTCACGCTTTCGCGTATTTTCCCATTAACGACACGGATAAATATCGAGGTTGCTTCCGCACACTTCGCCACTAGCACGGAACGCGTTTGATAAATGGGCCCTGGATAAATTATTTCGAGTTCCTATTACATTAACCGATCTTAAAGAATATACAGAGAAACACTAATCGTCTAATGTCGAAAAACCTACGCAAGAAATAAATTTTGACACGAATACGAAAGAACAATATACATGTGTAGCTTATGCTTTCTCTAAAATCAATGCGAAAGATCGTATAATATATTTATAATCAAAATGAAATATGTAAATGTACACTAATATCGGTTTATTAATTTTCCAAACATGAATTAAAATTAACTCATTAATTATACCAATATTTAAGAATTAATATTTAATTTAATCGATACTGTGCAACCGGTATTGCTGGACAAAGAATATCTTTGCGATGCAAATATTTAGGAGATGCTGGATTCGCGAGAAATTCTTATTCAGAAAAATGAAGGGGAAAGACGGGGCACATCGCGCGCCGGTGTAACACCGGTGTGCGGTCGTCTTCCTCGTTATTTTTGACTTGCCGAGGGTTCGTTGACCCACGCACCTTCGCCAGATCCGGTAACAAACGAAATGTATCGTAGAGATAGTACCGGACTGCGCCGGCCGCCGCGAATCAGCCAGGATGTGCTTATTATTTTTAATGCGGCACCGTTGCGCTATTGCGTGTTAACAGCAGGCCGGATACGTCCACGATAGCATCAGCAAATAAACGTTACATTTTTATTACGACAACCGTTTGTTAACGAGACGTGAAACAATCGCGAGGTGTACGGTGGTAAATGTGCGGATTGTGTGGCAAATCTAAATATCACTTACAACACGAAGAGGAAACAAGACCGTATTAATCATGCCGTCTTGGTAATCCATTAAATAATTACATAAAATACCGCGATTCTTATCGGATTAAGATGCACGCAAATCGATACGTTCGCAGGTATATTAAGCTATCTAAGCCAAATTATCAGAACACAATAAATTATATATGGAATTAATTTGCTAATTATTTGCTATTTTTTGCTTTCAAAAGTAATTTTTTTGCTCCAACTATTAAGAAGTTACGAAGGACTAGATAGCTTAAGATTAAACTACCATGCCATTATAAAAAATGGCATATGCGTAAGTCAAAGCAAAAAATTAATAATACCAAAATTTTTTGCTATTTTTATGCTACTAATTACTAGCAAAAATAAATTTTTTGCTCCATCTGTTAAGCACAAAATACAACGCTCAAGAGTAAAGCGTATTAAAGAAATTAATTGCTCGCAATATTATAGCACCAGAATGTTTCCTGAATTATTTGCTCTCAAGATATCCCGAATTTTTTGCTCGCGAAATAAGTTTAAAAAATTTATCTTTTACTCATTACATTACTAATTTTTACTTATTATGAGTCTGTATATATAATATATAATTTTAGTACTATTAATTTTTTGCTTTGACTTATGTATGTGCTATTTTTATTATGATCTGGTAAAATATAAATTTTTTAAACTTATTTCGCGAGCAAAAAATTCGGGTCCTGGATATCTTGAGAGCAAATAATTCAGGAAACATTCTGATGCTATAATATTGCGAGCAATTAATTTCTTTAACACACTTTATTCTTGAGCGTTGTATTTTATGCATAACAGATGGAGCAAAAAAATAGCAAAAAATTTTGGTATTATTAATTTTTTGGTTTAACTTACGCATATGCAATTTTTACAATGGCATGGTAGCTTAATCTTAAGCTATCTAGCCCTTCGTAACTTTTTAATAGTTGGAGCAAAAAAATTACTTTTGAAAGAAAAAATAGCAAATAATTAGCAAATTAATTCCATATATAATTTGTGTTGTGATAATTTGGCTTAGATAGCTTAATATACCTTACGTTCGCCTCCACCTGTCAAAGTTTACAATGTAAGTGGGAGTAGGAATCAAATCGACCAATACGATAAATTTTTTACGATCGCGTCCTCGCGATGAAATAAACCGCCCCGGAAATATCCTAAATCACCGAACAGAAAGACGTCGATGAAAAATCGTCTTGATCTAGAAGACCCGTTATTTTTTTTTATTGGCTCGTTTAGCAAACTCGTCGCCGCAAACGTCGACCGTAAAGAAACTGGCCGATCGCTACGGAGCAGTGGAATTTATTATTCGAGACGGTAGCAAAAATCGAATTAGTCTCGCATTCAAGGCTGCACAGCACACACGGCCGGTAAATTTCCGATAAACTAGACGAGCGTGGATTAAAGACGCGCTATCGGCATCGACGCACTACTTCGCCTATTAATAGTGAACGCAGAGAGAATGAGAGAGAAAGAGAGAGAGAGAGAGAGAGAGAGAGAGAGAGAGAAAGAAAGAGAAAGAGTGAGTGAGTGAGAGAGAGTGAGAGAGACCTATCCATTCCCTATTTTTACGACCGAGCTCCAACTGCGAGGTACTCTCAAAATGCGTTTGACCGTGCCTCATCGGTTACATTTAAACCTAGCACGTTTACCAGACCTACTCTTTTGAATCCTTAAAACGCTAAGAGCTTACACGAAACGTTTTATATTCTCCGTGTATATCAGTGAAATGCGAACCGTCGCTCGGTGTGTTACTCCGCGACTTTTAAAAGCGACAAAAAGGCGCTCTTGTACCTGCGATCGTACCACTATTTTCAAGAAGTTATAGTGATGGAATTCGTTCCAAAGTGTGGACAGAAGGTAGAAAAGTAAAATAGCCTCCGTCGAATTTATTACAAAATTATATGAATATTGAAATTTTATTTATATTATATGGAATCGTAATTTTCCGCATTAACCACAATAACTTTATAATTGAAGCGTAATTAATTTAGCCAGGGGATTAATTATATATATAACTAATTTTTTATAATTTTACTTTTGTAAACTTTATCAAATATACTCTCGTGATTTTTAATCGTAGAGAAAAATACGGAAATAGCCATTTTAATATCAATTTTACAAATAAATTTGATTGTACGAATCAATCACTATCCGCTCCTCAGAGGATGAAATAACATACGTAGCACTCTTCCCTGATCAATTCTCCTGGCTTCTCTCGAAGCACCACTTCTGCGAGTTTATCCAGAGCCCCTTCCCCTGTTCTTTACTTTCCACAAAGCTCGCGCAAAGTACCAATAGAGTGGCCAAAATTGCTATACAGAAAAAATTCGAGCCTACCGGTCGGCCGGAGGAAAATTGCCAAGAAACACCACAACCAGTCCACCCTTGTTTATCGAGAGGAGGGAGAGATTGTCGTAGAGACAAATCCAGGAATAGATCAACGTAGGGGGAGGGATGTGCGGGTTTATATTTGGAGCGTGAAGTAAAGACGTACAATTTCGTGGATGGAGTGTGTTGGAGAGTCCCGAGTCAAGACGGTCCTATCGTGGAGGGTTCTCGCAAGAAAAAACCTCATACGGAGGATCTCTCCCTTTAAGATACCCTTATTATCCGAACGAATGAGGATGTTAAGCCGGTCTTACAAATCAGGCCAGAGACACGAAACACGATGTTTATTCATTTTCAGTTTACGACAAATTTCTTCATTCTTCTTAACCGTCATATCTACGATTAACATTGATGAATTAAAATTTAACTTTCCGGAGCTGATGGTGGGTCTATTAGTCCCATTCAATTATAAATCTCTTTGTCACCGCTAAATAAAATAAATTTAATATTCATTCTTTTTTATACGAGTTATGTCATTAATGCCTTTTTGTCAACATAAATTAAATTTCACAGACCCAGCGTCAGTAACTCTGTTATAGAGTTTGACGTCAGCTTCGGAGGGTTAACGAAATATCCGATACTAGCGTATGTGTGGCTCGTGATAATAATTCTTTCTCGTTAACAAGTCGCTTTGCTGTCTCGTTGCAAGACGGAAACTGGATCAAGCTCGCAATTTTGCACGGTCTACTTTAAACACGGAGTCGTACATGCACGCCCATAATTTATCAGATCCGCTTTACGCACAGCTTCGTGTTTAAAGTGGATCTTACAAATTACGAATTTGATTCACTCTCTCGCTGCGAAACGCTCAAATCGTTTTGTCGCGTTGAAGCACATGCACACGCACGGGAGACGAGCATATCGCGACACGTGTTCAGGATGTCGGAAAAAAATCCGCAACGAGAAGAGGCACGAGAGAACGCATCGGCCCGCTCATGACGACGACGTTGTTAAACAAAGCTGCATCTCGGCAAGTCGACGCGAGTCTCGTCGCCGAGGCAGATCTCTTCCGAGAAAGTCTTTCTTTAGAGCTCGGGCAACCTTGGTGTGGGGTACAGCGGAGCATAAATATCGTGGGCGTCGGTTTCAGACAATAACGAAGGATGCACCCCGAGCTATTTTTAGCCGCACCGCTATTCGAAGACGGCGCACCTTCGCTAGATAAATCGTACCAATCGCTAGGCCGCGTTATCGTGACCCAATTAGTGTCCTGATTTATCGGAAGTGGTAAGATCGTTAGCGTCTCGAAAGTTTCGTCGTCGTCGTTGGGGCACTCCTATTATTACCAGAATTATTATAGTGAGAAAATACGAAGGTACAACGAATTATTGGGTGCACGGTTGATTGCATTCCTGCGAGACATTTAATTAAACTCAGCTTTTTCAGTCTTTCAGAACTTCAGTTCTTTTAATTTTATACGAAGTTATGGAATAGTACACGTACATTACATTTTATTTAATCTGGCTAAGTAGGTTGTTCACGACTCACTAGAACCGCAATTAGAGATATCGCGTAAATTTGCATTAGTCCACAATCACGCTGTCTGTTTACACTCGTTCGTAATATTTCCTGTTAACATATCGCGCAAACGCGGTTGCAAATTGGTTAAGAGAACTTCCGTTTGTCGTGCCACATAGCTGGACGCTACGCAGGACGTCGCGCATGTATTTATCAGGCAATTAAAATTCCCCATCGTATCTCGTTGAAATATCTGTAACATAAAATCTGTAAGAGTATCTCTTAAGTCGTAATATCGCATTCCACGTGAAGTTTATCGCAGGGAATATCTGTCTCGAGTCTCACAGATGCGTCGTGACTTCCAAGGATTAACGTCTTAGAAAGTAATCCATTAGAGCACGCTATCAACGTACGCGGGCTCCTGATGGCTATCTTGATACGAAATCAACTGGTGCATGGCGAAACTTCGCTTTTAAGTGAGAACTCCCATTGAGGAAATTTCCATTCATTAATCTCCATTCATTTAACATCACTTTTTTCCCGCGCGCGCGTGTGCGTGTGTATCAATCAGAAAAGTTTCGAGCAGCCCTGGCATGCATCTATAATAAGATAATCGCCCGAATTCCGCGTTGGCGGTGCATCGAGAAGTATTAATCAGAAATGTTTCATTTGACGAGATTAGCGGCAAATATTTCTCTATCTCCCGTTCGAGAATGTCGAACGGGAATTGCGGCGGATAGTTCTCGGATTGTTTACCACGTTTACTGTGCGCGAAGTTACCTTCTCGCCGATACAATCCCGATCCATCTTCATCCGCGCGCGTTCTCACGAATAACGCGAACTACGAAGTTCTCCCGACACGTGAGAAATCGGGATTGAATCGTTGCGCTTGGGAAATTAATTGATTTCAATCTATTAAGCGCGACGTCGGCCGAGGGCTCGTCGATACGATCGCATGACCGGTGCACGCTAATACCGATATATTACGACATTCGCGCGTGTAAATGAGGGTGGGTTTCGAATTCACGAGCCCTCGGGCCTCGAGAGCGGGTTAACCTAATACCCTACGAATTAATTACTCCCGGATAGAGATAGAGAATCGATGGAGATCCCCGACGTTCTTAATTTCGCTTTTATCCGCACAGTTGGAAAATTTGTGTTACATTTAACACATTTCACGTGTCCCAAACGGTCCACCCAAAATTTTGTGTTAATTTAACACAAGATGAATATGTTAGAAAGTAACACAAATATTATGTAAAAATTAAAATGTAACAAAAATGTAACACTTTGACACACTTTGGAAACAAATTGTGGAAGCATATTTCTTCAGTAAAATTAACATTTATAAATGTTAAATTAACACGTATATTTTATTCATTTATCTTAAAATTTACGTTTTAAAACTACATTATTTTTATGTTATTTGTTCATTTACTCATAAATGGTGTTATTTTAGCACTAAGAAATATTGAATATCAAGTTAACATAAAATATTCAAATAACATAACCACAGTATGTTAAATTAACATTCGAGTATGTTAAAAATATAACACAAAAATTTTAACAAGGACCGGTTTTAACACAAGTACAAAATGTTTTTTCCTGTGCGTAACCATGCGCGTGGGGGGTCAAACTGACCCGTGCTTATTTTCAGATCTGTGTCTGGTCCAATTTTTAGATACTCCAGCAAAATCGATACCTGTGTGAAGAAATTTTTGATTTTTTAACATTGGGGGGCCAGTATAAAGTTGGCCCCCCCAAAATTGAATTGCTTATAACTTTTGAACTAGAGGGGGGCAAACCTGCGTGATGTTAGCACCCCATTTTTGAAATTTTGAAATTTTAAAAGTTGTTCCAGGTTGTTCTAGACTTGTTGGAGGGCAAATAAAAATTCCAACGAGGCATTCGTGGGCAAACGATGGACAAACGTTTGCAAAAAGAAAATTTTTGATTTTTCGACATTGGGGGGCTAACTTCACACAGGTAAAATCGATCTTTCCGTGTATGAATTTACTAACCAAAATATTACATAAAGAAAATTTTAAAAAATATGGATTTCTTTTAATTTCTAATGCTTGAAAATTATTATTTTATGTTTAAAACATGTCTCTGTTTAGAATCATTAATAAAAAAAAAATTTTGTTTATAAATTTTTGTTTATACACAAAAAATAAATAAATTGAAATATAGATCAAATTGATCCCCATGCGAGCACTTACGTCAAAAAAAGTGACGCGAGTACTTACGGATTAATAACAGCACGGCGAGCCTCCGATAAATACTTCGATAACCGGTCTCTCTCTCTGACGGATCAACCGATTCGTCTTCGCGATTCGTCCGCGTCGCGTATTTTTCATTCCCGTCGCATCAGGTGTCGCGTGATTAAACTTAATGGGTACCATCTCGCAAATTGACGTTCATAATTCAGAGAGAAGAGTCGGTGAAAAAAAAGAGGGAAAAAATCGGGCAGTTCGCCCCGCGGCGCAAATGACGCCAGGGATACCGGCGGAAGTTTCTGTTTCGCGCTGGCGTGATTTCCATCGGCAAACAGTTCGTCCAGTTTCGCGTTGAACTACGCCATTCGTTCGGTGCGGACAGATAAATGGAGCGCGCGGTCTTCGGCGCTTCCTCGCGCGATCGATCTGACTCGCCCACACGATCCATGGAGCAGAGCAGCCAGCATCCGCTGGTCCTCTTGGCTCTTTCTCTCCGCCCCGTGGGATCTCCCCTTGGTGATGTAGTGTCCGTCGATCCCCGGGCGCGCAGTGTATTCACGCATCGCGCGATACCGTTCCGCTAACGACGAGCAATGGATATTCGCGGCCGCGCTTGAATTCATCGCGATCGCTTATCGAAAATCGCGTCGCGGTTATTAATTGGCCGCGACTCGTTCTCCTCGTATTGCCCGCGAGAGCCGCCTCATGGTGAATCTCGTTCGCTAGTTCCTCCGACGATAGTTGCGCAGAACAGGCGAAAATAAATCACACCACTCGGTCGACTCGATATCGGACAAAAAGAGAACATTTCAGAATTTGTTAATATCTTTATTTCTCTATAATCTAATCTTTTTTTGTGTTTGAAAAAATACATAACGTGTAATTAGCAAACGCATTGACCTTAGGATTTGAACTAATAAATAATTTTTAATTTTTTAATATTTTATTATTTTGTACATTATAATCTGATGTGACATAAAAGCCACTATATTATAAAAAGTAGAAACAAAATCATTACTTAAACACAAGAAAAAAGAAATTGTTGTACGTACCATTAAAATTATTATTTTAATTATAAAATAATAATTATAAATAATAATTATAAATTATTATTTTAATTATAAAGGTACGTATTGTATTATATATATTTGTTTGTAATTATTTTTTGTTTATTGAAATAATGAATTGTTTAATGAAATAAAAGAACAATATTCACACAAAGTAATGATTATCTATTGTTCGTAAACAAATTTGACCAATGTTCATTCTGGTGAAAAACAGAAATTAAAAATAACTGCAAACAAACATCTGGGAAAGAATGTTACAACAATAAAATACTACGCTCCGTTATGATAAAGAATGAAATAAAACTTAAAAAATATAGATATATGAATATGTGACTTCAAAGTTACATGGCGTTATAGAAAGTTAATAATTGGCTGAAAATATTGTATACGTGAATAGAAAGGATAAATCACACGCTGTGAATCTGTTCAAATGAAAACTTTAATTGTAAAGGAGAGAGGGAAAATTTCAAATCGTGCGCTTTTTTAGCATATTCGGCATACACAGTAAAAAACATTTTGAACTTGTGTTAAAACCGGTCCTTGTTAAAAGTTTTGTGTTGAATTTTTAACATATACCCGAGTGTTAATTTAACGTAATGTAATTGTTATTTGAATATTTTGTGTTAAATTGATATTCAACATTTCTTAATGCTAAAATAACACAATTTATGAGTAAGAACAAATAACATAAAAAAAGATGTAGTTTCAAAACGTAAATTTTAAGATAAATGAATAAAGTTATAAATGAATACGTTAATTTAACATATTATAAATGTTAATTTTAGTAAAGGAATATGCTTCCACAATTTGTTTCCAAATTGTGTTAAAGTGTTACATTTTTTGTGTTAATGTTTACATAATATTTGTGTTACTTCTTAACATATTCATTTTGTGTTAAATTAACACGAAAATTTGGATGGACCGTTTGGGACACGTGAAATATGTTAAATTTAACACAAATTTTCCAACTGTGTAGATTAGGCACTTGTTGCGATCAGATAGGGAACGGATTAAAAGCAGCGTATTCGACCGATATCTATGCTACATTTCTCGTGATAGCTTCCAGATGTGCCGGCGCGAAGTGATTTTTGGCTGACGTCCAACGCGAGGCGCAGAAATTGGGCTTCTAGATGAAAAGCTAGCTTCTGTGAAAATCGGGCGCGCAAGGACAGATCGACAATACTTGGCTACTGTCGCCACTTCTCTACGTGTATCAAACGTTTCGGCGACACGCGAAAATCGCCGAGGAAACGGTAGAAATCGTCGCGAGATCGAAGCGGCGCGACGGCCGCGGCGGCGGAAACGGCGAGGTAGACGGGCGTCAAATATTTATTTCTGTCAACGCGGGAGTCTACGGGAGTGAGTAGTCAGTCGGCACCAGATCAGATCCATCCTTGTGATTACGCGGGCGTGTAAAGGCGGGGTACACGTCGTACGTACGTGCTCCCTATCGATCGACAAAACGCCAGGAGGAGCGCAACGGCGCGGCGGCGTCGCGTTGCGCCGGAAGAGCTATTCGCTGACGAGATGACATCCAAGCAGAACAGAAAGTCAAAGTGACGCCAAATGACTGAGAAAAAAAATTGTTGAAAAACTAAAATATTTAGTCCGATACGTTCAACTAAAACATTAAGGCCCCCGCACAATCAAAAATATAAGGAACAAGGAATAGATATTAGCGATTAGGATGTGGAAGAAGGAAGAATCTTCTTTCTTCTTTCTTCCTCATCCCAATCGCTAATATCTGTTCCTTGTTCCTTATATTTTTGATTGTGCGGGAGCCTTTAGTTGGTTTAACTGAACATTAGTTGAATTAAAAAGGTATAGTTCATTTTTTAATCAAGAATTAGTTAATTCAACTAATGTTCAGTTAAACCAACCAAAGGCCCCCGCACAATCAAAAATATAAGGAATAAGGAACAGATATTAGCGATTGGGATGAGGAAGAAAGAAGAAAGAAGATTCTTCCTTCTTCCACATCCTAATCGCTAATATCTATTCCTTGTTCCTTATATTTTTGATTGTGCGGGGGCCTCAATGTTTTAATTGAACGTATCGGACTAAATATTTTAGTTTTTCAACACATTGTTTTCTCAGTGTGCAAATAATTCCTTTAACAGTCATTTTGAGATAATTTTGGTGTCATTGCGATGTCATTTTGACGTTATCGTGACTTTCCGTTCTGCCTGGGCGAGCTCCTTCCCTCGGTCGCCGTTATTGAAGTCGAAACGAAGCCGGTCGGAAAATTTCAACTGTCGTTAAGCGTCGCCCGCGAAAAGCCGATCCGCTCGGGCTTCCATCCGCGATAGCGAGGCGAACCAGCACATCGCCACCCTCCACCTCGTCCTCTTTTTGCCTCCCGTTCCGCTCCACGAAGACCTTGTTTAACGGCGGACAATTATCGATAAGGCCGCGTGCGAAATGAGACCGCGGCGGCAATGAAGATAACGGAAGAAAGGAACGAAAGGCGAACGGCGGGTTGCTCCAGTTACGATTACCTGCGGGGTATCTGGATACCGAGAGAATCCGAATACCCGGCGCTTTTGCACGGTTGTTTGTAAGTCACCGGTTCCGCGGGATATTAATGCGAGGGACTCGCGTGGGGTCGCCCGGTACACGGGAGATGTAAATTTCAACGTCGTCGATAAATTCCTTTAAAGTTCCGGAATACATTTCGCGACGCGCGCGGCAAGTTTTGTCTCTCCACTCCGTCGACTACTTTGAATCGCTCCTTTCGTAAACAGAATTGCTCTCGGCGGAAGTTATTTTGACGCGCGCCAACGCTACCGTGCGCAAATGTGTTTTTACCGTTTAATTTACATCCGCGTGCCGAATTCGCGAGCAATATTTAGCATCCTACGTGTATTCCGATAATTGCCAATTTTCGCTGCCTAATTGGCGTAATAAAATATGTATGTCGATAAACAATTAACCTGTTTGTTCAGTCTTTTTTTTTTGTCATTTTAATTTGGAAAAATAACCGTGTCCGGAGGGGAGAAAAGAGCCGAAATATCGAATAATTCAATTCCCTTCAATTTCGCATTTATTCCGCGGCGACTTGTTTCGCCGGTATATGCAAATCCAATCTCACGACAGGCATGTCTCGTAACACTTAATTTACATCCAAAACTGCACCGATCGATGGTAAATATATTCCCCGGTATACATATATCTCTGATATGGAATTCCACACCTATCAAATTTCGGGCGTGCTTTCCATTCCGTGCCGATCATGCCGCGAACATCATACATTACAATATCGCCGCGGATGGTTAAATACGAACTGGAAATTACAGTTATCGGGTTAACACATTCGGCGCGGAACCAAAAATCCGGTATTTAACGCGAGGCACTCGCCGGCATGCGTGTGCGAAGGTCATGAATTTCACGATTTATTCTCTGTAATGTGGATGAAACGTTAATAAAATGTAAAAATGTATACAAATAATGCGATGCCATTTCATTTCCCATTTCATCCGCGCAGGGTGGATTAAATTTCTGAAAACCCCGTGCAAACGCGTTATTATATTATTACACATTATTATAATTAATATTCTATTTTATAAATATATGCCAAAAATTGTTTTAAAAAGATAAAAGACTTTCATGTTAGTAAATTCTATCATATCTTTTATGCATATAATTTTCATGGTAACTTTAAGTTTCTGTAGTTTTATCTTTATATAACTTGAATTAATAAGTTTCTAAATAACAGTCTGAGACAGATCGTGTATCCTGATCCAACCTGATAGATATTTAGAAAATTGTTGGCCGGAAGTGATACATCATACATCTCGATTGCCAATTAATCTAAGTCGATAATAAGTTAGAGAGGAGGAGAGAAAAAGAGATTCAGGAGAGGATATTAAATACATTCATTGCAATCCAAGCAATAGGAAATGTGCGACAATGAGAAAAGTAATTCACAGGTATGATATATCCATTTATTCTCATCAAAACGGAATTCGCAGCTTTGCGTGTACGTGTGCACATACATAATGCGCACACGTGCAGATTTATAAGCGCGTGTGTTTCGTAATTAATAGATACCTGACGTTCTGCGAACCTGTGTTCGCTTTAAATACAGCGCGATACGCGATATTAAAACTCGTACTTTGTATTTACGTACCGTTAGTTCATTCGTGCACTTTCTTATAACTACGTGATAAATAATATGTTAATACATATGAATAATTTTTTTCTCTCTTTCCATTTATTGCTGCTTTATAATTAAAAAAATATATATATATAACAACTGCGAAGTAAGCGCGCGTGATATTAGCGTATTATTAATGCGCGATATTAACACTTTTATCCGTATAAATAATTAATGTTCGAGCATATCCGTAAATTGTAATGTTATTTCGTTACAAATTCGAGTTATAATTAATTGACAAGCTTAATTTGACATGAATTATTAACGCTCGTAATTATAATGTAAATTATATTACATTATAATTGTTGTATTAGGTAGGAAGCTGAATGCGAAACGACATTTCATAAAAAGACACGTTCTATGAAATTTTATCACCAAATTGTGACCCACTTTGCTATACGTAATAGAAAAGAGCAAAGTGTGCGAGCGATAGCGGTATAACGTGTGCCGTAAAATCGGCGATATCGTGCGTGACCCCGATCTTCTTACGCAAGATCGATTACGCGGATAATGATGAAACGGCACGAGAGGAACTCGGCGAGAGTCACGAAGTCAAATATTAGGAGAGCCGAATTGGAAAAGCGCGGCGATCAAACGAATGAATCTTGAATATTCATAATCGTTCGCGCGACCTCCCGGCGATTTCTTCCGGAAATCCTGCTACGAATAGCAATTGGGTTGCTTTCTGCAGTGATATTGGGATCGAATCGCGTTAAATATCACGCCTTCGGGGCGCGTCGAAGCCTCGGCGAAGCTCGAGGCGGAATTCGAAGCGGTGTTAATCGTGCAAGCGTGAAACTCGGGAAAGAAACCTGGCACTGCCTCCGGTTCGGATTCGATTTCGATTCATTGCGTTCGCACGACTCATTGCCCCGCATTCAATCCCAACTCTCACGGCGATTTCTAGCAGCACTTCCTCTCGCAATTTTTTCCCCTGGATGCGCCGATACGTTAATGCGTCATTAAATAGCGGCTAACGTTCGATCACGAGATCGGAAATCGCCCGGCGGAAGAGGTCCATCAACGTCTTGAAAAATCGCCCCGAAATTGTATCGAAGTTTCCCCTAAATATTTTATGTAGATCCTATAATAATCAATCACCAGGGCTGACTCTCTCGTTCGTATCAAGATTTATCGGCCTTACCGCTGTCGGTCCCGCGTGTAAAATAAATAAAGAAGAAATTCTAGTGAAGACGCGCTATTTCGGAGTAACCGACTTGTTTTTGAACTTGTCTCATCATCTCGATTTCTCGTGTCCCTGTCGCGTGACCGCTGGATCGAAACGGAGGAGCGGAAACGCTGTGTCATCACTTTGTCGAATGCTGTGAGAACAGAATCGCAGTGATACGGGAAGAATCACGTGCCCCACCGGTCGGCCTCAGACTCCGAGTGTCGGAAGGCCATCGGAACTTGCCGCCCATCGGTTACGGCCACTTAGAGGGGGCGAGCAAATCTAATTTTTGCCCATTCCCAGCACTTAGTCTCTCGGCTTTACGGGCCGAGCGCGAGCGCCGGCAGGTCGGCGTCAAAGTAAACCACCGTGCGGCCTCGCAAGGTCACGACCCGGCAGCCAGGCCTTACTCGGAAAGTTTGCGGACTTGCGTGCGAATGCTACAGTTGGCGGAGATAATGCGATTCCCACTTGTACGCGCGCGTTCTTGCACGTTCATTGCCGGGACGAGGAAGTAGGGGACCGTGCAAGGACTTGGAATACCCACGTACCCCGGATACCAGGTATTATCCGAGATTTCCAGAATTGGATACGGGGGGGGGGGAGAGAGGAGTGATACTCAAAATAATCAGATAACCAGCGCGAGTGCACGCAACCATGTAGACTATATTGAGATGACACTATTTATCTCTATCTCTTGTAACAAGAATCTTAGGCGAGATAAAATAACAAGGATAAGAATTTAAGAAAAGAGAATTTTAACAACTTTCTCGAAGTGTTTTTGACTGAATGCAAGCGCGTTAAAACTGATTTACATGCATATGTACTTATAAGAGGTATCTAGCGATATCAAATATTCATAGTCCTAGAATGAATGTTTAAGCTGTTAATTTGTACGCAATATAAATCACAACGACGGCAGGAAGGACGCGATATACCTCGAGAATCATACTTTCTACCAATTACCGTTAAAAGCATAAACGGAAGCAGAGATACCACTGATAATATGCTAGCATTTCCAACACGAACGTACACCGGAATCCCCTGCGGACTCGCGAACCATCGCTTGAGAATCGTTGGCACCGAAGAATCTCTACCACCGCCCACGCACACCCCCGTTTCCATCGTCGTAAACAATACAGTGTTAACTCCAGCACTAGTCAGCAGTATCTGAGACGCAGTAGCCGCGCTGCGGAAATTTTCCCTTTTGTGACCACCAGTGTAAAGTTAGCCTCCCAATGTCGAAAAATCAAAATTTTCTTTTTGCAAACATTTGCCCATCGTTTGCCCACGAATGTCCCGTTGGAATTTTTGTTTGCCCCCCTCTAGTTCAAAAGTTATAAGCAATTCAATTTTTGGGGGAGCCAACTTCACACTGGCCCAATGTTAAAAAATCAAAATTTTTCTTTTTGCAAACGTTTACTCATCGTTTGCCCACGAATGCCCCGTTGAAAATTTTGTTTGCCCCCCTATAACTTTTAAAAGTTATAGGTAAATCAGAGCCGGCTTATGCTTCTCACCAGTTTATCTCCACCTAACCTCACAGGCTGCTGGCGTGCTGCCGCGCCTTTATTAATAAAATTTATAATTTTATTAATTGACAAATCTGCTATTTTTTTTATTGCGAATATAAATTATTCTGTGTATATATGTGTAAACATAGTATATATTTTTAGTATATATTTTATAGCGTGTATACGAATGACGATTTTGATTTTAAGAACAGATGTCTGTAAATGTATTTATCAAATATAAACACATTTATAAATATTTGCTTATAAAAATTGTTATACATTATTCAATAATTATATTTTCTCTAACACTAGTTTAAATTGATTTCAACGGGGCATTCGTGGACAAACGATGGGCAAACGTTTGCAAAAAGAAAATTTTTGATTTTTCAACATTGGGGGGCCAGTGCGCTAGTTTACACCAAATTTCGCTCGCGCGACCTGACCTATACCCTAACCTAAGATAGGCTTCTAACGAAACATTTACACCATGTAGACCTATGATACTTTTAGGTCAAATATAGGTCCTATTGGTAAAAATTTAGTCCTCGTGTCAATGGCTGCGTTCAGCAGAAAAAGCAGCTTTGCAACTGTTGTAAGATTCTTTAATATGATTGGTTCTTGCCCTTGGTTCCTCCTGCATCTAAGTGTATAAACCAATCATATTAAGGAATTTTACAACTGTTGCAAAGCTGCTTTTTCTGCTGAACGCAGCCAATGCCATTTGTTGAACAAGATGAAAATATACTTTAGAATGTGAGATACGATTAATAAATTGCTGGTTATGTCGTTATATTTACGCATAAATTGCACATCAACGTTGCGGTTTTGTGTTCAATAATTACTATCGACAACTAAACTTGATGGAAAATTTGATTTTTGCACAAAAAACTTATAAACGCAGAGGCATCTATCAGTATTTATTGGTACACTCTACACATTTTAGACGATCTTTGGGTTACCTGCGTTTACACGCGTTACATCATGCGACCTAAGTTAGGTCAGGGCACGTGAAAGAGACCTGACCCAAGCCAGGTCGAGTCACTTAACAACTGTTTACATCGTCAAATATAGGGTATAGGTCACGGCCTAAACGCATGGTGTAAACTAGCCCAGTGTGAAGTTGGCCCCCCAAAATTGAATTGCTTATAACTTTTGAACTAGAAAGGGGGGAGGGGGCAAACAAAAATTCCAACGGGACATTCGTGGGCAAATGATGGGCAAACGTTTGCAAAAGAAAATTTTTAATTTTTCAACATTGGGGGGCCAGTGTGAAGTTGGCCCCCCCAAAATTGAATTGTTTATAACTTTTGAACTATAATAAAATCTAGATATTGTAAACATAGTATTATTTTCACAATTTCTCTGTCATTATAATAAAAAAAGATTTTTAAAACGATTTTGTATCACACCGATCTTATTGGTATAATTTTAGTCCTAAATTGAATTAAACGGATTAAATTGAAGGACTAATCTAAATTTAAAATATTCTAAAAATTTCATGTTATTAGGATTTAAGCTCTTAGATTAGCTGGGATTTAATCCTCCAAAGCTGACGTCTGTAACAGTTACTGACGCTGGGTCTGCGAGACCCATTTAATTTATGTTGTTTAAAGGCATTAATTAATTTTAAGGAACCAAAATGACAGAACTCGTATAAAAAAGAATGAATACAGTTTATCTAACGATGATAAAAAGATTTATAATTGATTTATAATGTAGGTCCAATAGACCCACCTTTAGCTTCGAAAGGTTAACATTAATTCTATCGACGATTAATTTTTACTATTTAAGTATAGTATATATAGTTCTTTGAAAAAAGGGGATGAAGGGGAAAAATAAATTGATTAATTTAATCATTTACACATTGCCATAAAAGTCATGAAAAATCTCAGAAAATGCACAAAAAGTTAGGGTTGTCAACGCAGAATAATAATGTTATTTTTCGCCCATCCATACAAAAGGGTTATGGGAACTATAGTACTCTGGAAGTGACTTATATGGTTGCTCCAACCTAAGCGAGGATAGGGTGCTATATGGATGTTACAACCGTAATGATTATTTATAGGTACAGTTCCCTGCAACCAGTCATATACATGTTATCCTATCTGTAACCTATAAATATGTTTTGTTTTGAATGAAAATTTATCTTCAAAGCATAGGATTTGAGGATTCTATTCCTATTTTTAAAGCTATCATTAAAAAAAACATTTTTAGGTTACAGATAGCATAACATGTATATGACTATGGTTGCAGACTCACAAGTTTTATCTATAATTATCCACAATTGTATCCACAAAAAGGATCACAATATAACACACATTTTATTCTATTTGAAAAATCTCCGTGAATTACTGGTAATACTGATGTCTATTCTATTGTTGCAATAGAACTGAACTCTCAGTGCTGTGCCGTGCAACTATATCCTATAGATCTCTCAATCATACTATATTTGTTCTGCAGACCACATTAGAGAGATAGCAATAATTCTTTGGTTGAAGCAACCATATATAAGGATATTCTAACCAAATGTTACTTATCGTAAGAACTACGGTTTTGAGAACTGTATAGATGGGCATATCTTGAAAGCTATATTCAATGTAATATCAATATAATTTGAATTCACATACATTTCTTTTTCAATCATAGAGAATGTTGTTGTAACAACCATAGCCATGCATTTACATCCGTGTAGACATTTGAGAAATTTTAAAAAAAATTACAAACCGTTATAGCTGTTTGGATAGTTCTAATGTTATAATAAATTCCACTTTAGTGATTCCACATATTTTCACTTTAGTAACGCCAGGTTAACATCTCACGGCTGTACCTGCGCAACGGCTAAACACCGTTTCCCTTCGGCTCGTATTCTCTCGGTTTGTCGGTTAGCCGTGAACTCGAGGAACTCGGCCGATTTTTTCGTGGCACGGCGTGTCGTATTATTCGCGAGGGGGAAAAGGCAGCCTCCGACAGCCTTCCGTGCGATTTCACCAATATCGGATCCCCGTTCGGATACGGAGCTAAAGGTCGCGGCTGCTGTGTACATGGAAAATGTTTCGTGGGCGAAGCGGAATATCGATTAGCACTAATTGAAAACCCAGTCTCACGAAAGTAAAGGCGCTCGTACTGGAAGCGCAGAAAAAAGACGCAAAAAAAGATAATCTGTACAGTGAAATGTATACTTTTGACAGGCTAAGAACGAATATAAAGAAACAAAGTAACGCAGGTAAAAAGAGTATAAATAATGGAGTATAAATAAAACGTTTATAAATATAAATATATAAATATGAAATAATAATATATAAATATAATAAAATATAAATATAAAACTATATCAATATATATAAATTTCGTTTTATTTAGTTCGCGTTTCCTGGAACGTATCATGACATCGGTGCAAATCGTCGGTGCACTGTCGTTTCATAGTGTAGTAAAGTCTTCCGCATGCAAAGCGTATAAAGGAATGTCAATAAAGGATCGCGTTACGAGAAATAATAAGTGGTTTCTCGAGATGCCGCCGAGAGCGACTTGAGCTCTTGTTTCGCAAATATTATCGGAAATATCAAAGAATGTATCGAATAGGTATACTATGCCTTAAGCTGTAAATTTGCTTTCAAACATTGCGCCTTCGTTGCGCGAAAGAAACTTGCGTTCAACAGCTATAAAAATAAGATTGCATGTGCCAATTCAACCATTCGATGCATCAGTGACGCGTCTATCTTATTTCTTTAAAAACTTGGGGAGAAACAGATTTAAATTCGATTCTGTCGAACTCAAAATAGATTTTCTCCGATTTCGGAAAGACTGTTCTAGATCATAGTAAAGCTCTTAATCGCATTTTTTTAATGCAGGCGGTTTCCTAGTAATCGCGATTCTGACCATCTGTATTTCCGCGAATTCCGCGCTTCGCGTTTCTCAGCAGCGAAATATGGCTTAATCCCGAAATATCGGTTTTCGGAACATGACAATAATTTATAAACCTTTCGATTGTACAATACGTATACACTTATTTACCTTTATAAGAGCTATCTTATTTGTAAAATTGTTTTTACATAAAGTATCTACACTGAGAAAAAAAATTGGTTGAACGGATTAAATTCGTATTGTTGTTGATCCAATGGTTGATTCAACAATTATTAAGTTGCATTAAAAAAGGTATAGTTTATTCATGTCAATCATCAAAATTTTTAAATCAAGAACTATAATTAATTCAACTAATGTTCGATTAAACCAACTAATGTTTAGTTTGAATGTATCAGACTAAATGTTTTAGTTGAATGAAACACATTTTGCATTTTTCAACAAATTTTTTTTCTCAGTGTATAAAAAGATGTCCAAAACTTTACGAGTGCATGGTATTCATTAAAGAGTAAACATGTTTAAAATACACACAAGTGGAATAATTAATCATGGCAGAGAAAAAAGCGGTTTTGATAAAACAGTTTGATTGACTTGCATTTTTGCATATCTCTTTTTGCATAAATCGGATGTCATTTTACATACAAAAATATTAAGTAAAGGTCAAAGTGAAAACTTTTCGCGATATTTCACATTTTGTTATCCAAATATAATCGAGATAAAATATCTCGAATATATACATATGTGAAATATAAAAAGTATTCACTTTTCGATTTTATCCTAATACTTTTGTTTGCAAAATAAAGGATCGATTTCTGTAAACAAATTATATAGATTCATGCAAAATGTAAGCGATCCACTTGTACCAAAATAGTTTCTACTTCTGATGAAGTTAATTTTCAATCTATTCTATATTAGCGGTTTTTAACTCTCTTATATCTCCCCGAAATCTTGATCTCCTTTTCTTGATATTCCGTATAATTGGGAAAATAATCAAATAAATTTTTCGAGCAAATATCACGACCAATTGCTATTTCTATCTTTATACGATTACACGCGTGAAAATGTTTACCTTGATGCCGCTGCGGCCCTGCTGCTTGAGCAACACATTCTCCGGCTTCATGTCACAGTGTATGATCTTGTTCTTGTAGAGCGCGTCCAGGCAGAGCAGCAGCGAGTGCGAGAACTTGCGCACGAGCTGCAGGCTGAAGCCCTTGAAGTTGTTCTTCTTGATGAGCTCGTACAGGTTGATGCTGAGCAGCTCGAAGGTGATGCACATGTGACAGCGGAAGGTAAACGAGTCGAACATGTGGATGATGTTCATGGTGTTGTCCTTGTCCTGCTCGCGCAGCTTGCGCAGTATACGTATCTCCTCGTGCGCCTGACGGTGGAAGCGCTTCTCGTTCCGCACCATCTTGAGCGCCACGTGCTCGTGCGTCTTGTGATCGTAGGCCTTGACCACCTGGCCGAACGAGCCCTTGCCGATGACGCGCAGCACCTCGTACCGATACGCCACGTGGTCGTGCGGCACGTGGATGTACGAGCCCTGTTCGTTGTCGTACTCGTTGTTATTCGGCCGGCCGATGATGCCCGGCCGTTTCTTCGCGTTCGCGCCGATGAAGTAGATCTGCTGGTAGTTGAAGATCTCGTGGTGCTCGTACGGCGTCAGCTTGTTCATGTATAGCTTCATCACCATCTCCGGCGTGATGGTCGCCGTTTTCGGTTTGACGCTGACGATGCTGTTGCTGCCACCGCCACCGCCGCTTCCACCGCCGCCGCCGCCGCCGCCGCTTCCGCCGCCACCGTCACCACCACCCCCGCTGTCGCTTCCACCGCCACCGCCTCCGCCGCCACCGCCGCGGCCACCACCGCTGTTGGAGTTGCCGTCGGAACGGCCGTTTCTCACCACTGGGCTGCTCGACTGGCTGTTGGGTTGTGAATGCGAATTGTGGCTGGAGTTGTGACTCACCGGCCAGTTACTCAGGCCGAAACTCTCGCCTTTCCATGGTAGTCTCTGGTAACCCACGTAAGGCACCGACTCGTCGCCGCCACCTCCGCCGCCGCCTCCGCCGCCGCCGGTCTGCTTCAGGCTGGTCAGCCCGGTACCCTTGATGATCGGCGGCAGGTGGTTGCTGCTCTCGCTGCTCGAGATGTACGGCTGCGTCGAGATCGCGCCCGCCTGCACGAACGGATTCGTTTTGGAGAGGGGCATCTCGATCCTGCTTGCCGCCGCCGATAGGGCCAAGCTAGTCATTGGTGCCCATTTGTTCGCGTCCGTTCTATCTGTCCTCGTCGAGGCTCGTCATCGAGAAGGCGCGATGAATCCACGATCAGCGTCCCTCTGCGTTTTCCGACACGCGCGCGATCCTCGCGCTTTCGCCGGACGTGTTCAAGTACAGTCCGGACACGAGAGACATGCTGCTTCGTTGAGACAACGACGACTTCGAGACGAGGATCCAGGATGACTGCGCGGTGTGGACGAATTAAATCGACTAACGAAGGAACCGCGTCTTTCTCAGTCTCGCGCTCGATAAAAATTGAAACGGACGAGGAGCGTCCAAGACCCTTCTCGGGACGGGAACGCGCGATTCGCTGCTCTCGAGGAAACGACGTCACGTCGCGTCAGTCGTCGAGCGCTTCGCACGTGCTGGACGCGCGATCAATTCCACTAATTATATTCCCCGGGGGCCGCGGAAAAACGGCGGCCCTCGTAAATGCAGCGGACTAGAAGGGGTTGCACTCGCGCGCTCGGCGAGTTACAAATCACGGGGTACCACGGGCTGTTTCTCCGTACGTTCGGTCGACCTCTCCCTTTTCCTCCTTCGATCGGCTCGACGCGAACTCGCGAACTCCTGGGCACTCGCGCGCGGCGCAGGAGGAACTATGGAACCGCACTCTCGCCACGCACCCTGTCGCACTCGTGAAGCCTCCGGCGTGGCACTCGCCCGTCGAGTACCGTCGCAAGACGCAAACCGGCACCGCGGAAGGCGATCGCGACGTCGCTCGCACGCCCGCCTCGAACGTCTTCTAATTTTACGATCTGTCGCGCGCGACGAGGACAAGCGCATCATCGCCGCGCGTGGAAGCGGGCTACCAGTCTCCCGACTGAGTTGGCTGAGCTCGAACGGAGGTTATTGGCACCGGGCCGCCGCGAGTTTGACGACTCCGCCGTCGAGGCCGCGGTCGCTGTCGCCGCGTCGCTGCCGTTGCTGCTGTTCCATTCTTTCACTCGTCGGCGCCCGAAAATACCCCCGGCGGGCCCCCTCACCCGGTCCGGTCTCGCGACTTGCCGGCCCGATCCGCCGATCCTCGCCGTCGCCGCCGATCGATTCCACCTCGCGGCGAGACGCGATTCCCGCCTCCCGATGGCCATACAAAGAACCGCCCCTCTTTTTCCCCGCTCCCTCGCTTTCTCGTTCGACGGGCACGTATCGGCGATATCGTATCCTCCGGAGGATAACCCTCCGCCTCGACTACGTATACGTAAACACAGGCACACCGCGGTCACGGAGATCTCGCACCGAACACACTTCCTCGCACTCGCGACGCGAGAGCCGGTGGTATATAGTCTCGAACGTAGAGAAGAATACAATCCTTTTTTTTCTCCCTTCTTATTTGTAATTTTGTTTATCGTAATGGATATCCGAATGTGGCCGGGTAGATTGCTCTCTTCGGTAAATCCTCCTTCCGTCGGACACTCTCCCCTACGTTTCTCACATCCTTAGTCCTCTCTCTCTCTCTCTCTCTCTCTCTCCCTTCCTCTTTCTCTGTCGGAAAACACGCGCGCTTTTCGTCACCGGCTTCGACGAGTCACGCGGGCCACCGTCGGCGGCGACATAACACCGTGCGCGTCGCTCGTCGATTAGAGATGTCGCGGCTCGACGCGACCGGGACGAGCCTCGTCGGCCTCACCGTGCCGAACGGCGACGTGTTGGGAATCGAACCGGGCGTCGAGGAGGCCGCGTCTCGACGGTCGTCGCCGTCGTCGTCCTGTCGGCATCAATCCGGTCGCTCGGCTACGAGACGATGCTGCCGCGATCTGCTGTGAATCTCTCTCTCTCTTGCCCGCGTTCGTTCTCTCTCTCTCTCTCTGTCTGTCTCCCGAAGCGCGGACAAAGGGAGCGCCGGTCGAATTCGTCGCTTCTGGCGCACTGACTGGCCGATCGTCGCCGCCGCTGCCGCTTCCTCTCGCTCTCTCGTCACCGCGCTGCTCCCTTCCCTCACCCTCCGCCAGGCCGACCGTCCGTCTCGCTCGATCCGTCGCCCTTTCCGTCCGTCGCGCACTCACGCCGCCACCATGTCTATTCTTTTTTTCTACCCCCCTCGAGCGCGACGTCGGTCCCGCGGAGAGAGACTGCGACGATGAGCACCGTCCGCCGCCGACACAATCAACCACCGACACAACCACCACCACCACCACCACCACCAGCAGCAGCACGGCCGCGGGGTTGATATCCGGCACGTACACACGCACGCACGCACGCACACTCACTCCCGGCCGAAACGCGCGACGGTCCCCCGTGTTAATGCCCCGACGGGGCGGGGTAGCGGGGAGAGATCGCACGCCGCGGACGGATCTTTACGGTGACGCGCGGC
>NJRQ01000018.1:616951-662564 GCA_003063805.1 Aphaenogaster ashmeadi
TACTTTTAGAATGCTCAACTGTGATTGGTCGATATGTTAAGTCTTACGACTTAAAATCTCATTGTAGACACCGCTTAAATAGTGATCGTTATGTACATAATATGAAATAAATACACGGAAAGAATAGTTTTGCTAAAGCAATCTAAATAATTATGTTGGACCATTTAATTAAATCATTGTATTGGACGCTCAAGTTAGTTGCTAGAATGTCAAGTCTTTTTGCAGCATTATCATCCTCATTCTACATAATTATTTAAAATGCAATCAAGATAAAGGCTCTAGAATTAATTAAAATAAATAAATTAAGAATTGCCTTAAGAGCCCAGCACTGGATATAAATGTGCAAATACAATAGCTACAAATTGAAACGATCTTAAAGGGCATTTATTCAAACGCTAAATTGCATAACTTTAATTACAATAAATCGCAATCGCATAATTATTTAAATTTTTCTACATAATTCTACATAATTTCCTACATAATTAATTCTAAATTTTTAGATATTTCAGCAAAACCGTTCTTTCCATATAAATATTAACTCTTTGTATACGGAGGAATTATATTATTTAATCTTTTGATGACAAATTAATTTATAATTATAAACGCATGGCGATACACATATTAGAAAAATATGTACCTAAAGTTTCTTGCATAATTACCAATTATATTAATTCACTTGCGACAAATTTCTAATACATACAACATGCGCAGATGCACAAGAGACATAGCTTAGAATTATTAAGTATCAAAGCGTATTAAGAGAGGCGATTCGCTCAAGAAAGAGGCGCGCGGTCTGCCTCGAGATCTCCATCGCGTTGTCCGAAGTAAAATCGTGTATAAATCGCATAGAAATCGGAGCGGAGGGGATCGTGCGCGGACGTGTGAAAATGGACCACTCGCTTCTATATGACAGAGGCGGTCGGCGGCGCGGTGCGGCGGCGGTGCAGCGTAGCGCGACGTTAGCCGGGCATCGGCATGCACCTCTACCTACCTAACCGCGTAGCAACCTACGAACCGAGGAACTCGGGACCATCTCTTTCACCTCTCAAAACGGGCGCCGTAAGGGGGGGTCGGCAAGAGAGCGGGCGGGCGGTGGAGCGGGGCGCCGGGGGCGAGGAGGTTTCTCCCCGGCAGGTGGGGACGGGCCGCGGCAAATGCTCCAGTTTACATTTTTATCCCGCGCCCCTTGCGCTTAGTTCTTCGAACACTTCGGATCGCGCAATCATCTTTCTATCTTTCTCTTTCTCTCTCTCTCTCTCGCGGCGGGATGCGACCGCGGGGAGAGCGGAGGATCGGTATCGATTGTCGGGATACGGTGCACTTTCCCGCGAGCGACAACGCGACGCGCGACGCCGTCATTGCCTGTGTCAAAAAGCAGCTTTGCAACTTTGTAAGATTCTTTAACGCTTGAAGTACCGAGCGATATTTTTGGCTATTTCCATTTTTCAGATTAATATTCTGTTTCTCGAGCAGAAGATACGTTTTTGAAATTTTTTAACTTTTTATTAACTCATAATACATAGAAAGTCAAAAGCTTTCAAGATCCCATCTTTAATGCAAAATATCTACATTAATCTGAAAAATGGGAACGGAACAAATATGACCGCTCGCAGGGGCGTAGCCAGGATTTTATTTCGGAGGGGGATTTTTTTTAAAATAAAATCACAGAACAACTCATAACTTTTTTTATTAAATAAGATAACAATATTCGTTCAGGACATTTTCTTTAGACCTTAAAACATTTACCATTTCACAGAAGAGATTTGTTTCGACTCAACTGGCCAATATTTAATTTAAATTAATATATCGCGACATTTTTCGACCATGGGTTTTGGTCCTTTCTAAAGAGAGTGAAATTAATTTTTAATGTAAAGAATTTGTTGCGAAAAATTTTACCTCAGCCAGGATTTGAAGCTGGACCTCCCTACAATACGTGCGGGCGTCGTAGGGAGGTCCAGGTTCAAATCCTGGCTGAGGTAAAATTTTTCGCAACAAATTCTTTACATTAAAAATTAATTTCACTCTCTTTAGAAAGGACCAAAACCCATGGTCGAAAAATGTCGCGATTCGCGATATATTAATTTAAATTAAATATTGGCCAGTTGAGTCGAAACAAATCTCTTCTGTGGTTTAATATTTCCTGGCGAAGAATATCCCATCTTTTGTTTATTTACCATTTCATTTCTCTCTCGGCTTTCAACCTTTCATTTTCATATTTTCATATTTGGTTCCAAAATTTCTGGGGGAGGGATTTATCCCCCTAATCCCCCCCTCTGGCTACGCTCGGTACTTCTAGTGTTAATATGATTAGTTTATACATTTAGATCTCCAGCGAGGAACTAAGGGTATAAGAACCAATCATATTAAAGAATCTTATAACAGTTGCAAAGCTGCTTTTTCTGCTGAACACGTAGCCATCGCCATGTAAATCGCTATCGCGTGTATCTCGTTTAAAATTCGTTTGTGTCCCAAATTAAAATTAAAATGGCACGTTTTGTAATTCCATTCTTGGACAATCGCACGCTCTCGCGTCGCGTCCTGTTCTTAAATCGCATCTCGCGAAAACGGTATTCAAAATCTTAGCGGGATATCTCGTGTCCTGGGAAGATCGCCGACTTCTTTCACTGAAGGCATTGAATTCTCAATCTCTGATTCGACGCGGCTGTAACGCGTTACGACGCGCTGCCGCGCGTTTCACGAACGCGTTCGAATCGCGCTCGAACCGGCGACTTGAGGATCGTAATATCCGGCTGAAAAGCATTAATGTCGGTTTAGCACGCATCAAACAGGAGAGGCCCATCGGTTCGCGCTCGCGGTTCGTAATCGCGCTCTCTCGGAACGGTAACGCGCCGCGTATTATTGTGCGATCAGCGCGGAAATATCTCGAGCCACCTGAGATACGTTCTGTGCGCGCCCGTCTAACGGAGGCGCCGATCCGTTTTACAGAGAGAAATGGACAGGGACCATAGGGAGCAACGCGATCACGATAATCTGAGCGAGAAGGAGCCGGACTGCAAAGTTGGAATGGCTTTCCGCAGCCTCTCCCACCATCGCGATCGCACGCCGGATGCCGACGCAGAGGTTCATTGCTTGTCATAAAATTCCCCCCTCAACGATTGCTCGTAAGGAAATAACAATCGGCGTTTATTGAGGAATCAGTAATTATTAGTGGAAATAATATTGTTTATTAATTATCTTCGCGATAAAATTACCAATTCCGCGAGTCGAGACATTTATTGAGGGGTTAATAATCATTCTGGAGATAATTAATAAGCAATAATGATTTGTAAATTATTTCCATGATAATTATTAATTGTCAATAAACGCCAGTTATTATTTCCTTTATATCGTTATCTTTATTATGGAAATGGTCGTTTAACACTGGAAGTACCGAGCGGTATTTTCGGCTATTTCTATTTTTTAGATTAATTTCTATTTCTTGAGCAAAAGATTTTGAAATTTTTTAACCTTTTATACATAATACATAAAAAGTCGAAAAATTTCAAGATCCTATTTTTTATGCAATAATATTTACATTAATCTAAAAAATGGGAACGGTCAAATATAACCACTCGGTACTTCTAGTGTTAAATTAATGGAAGTAATGGAAATCCATTTCTCTATCTGATAAAATGCTAACTTTGACATTTATGTTCTGTTGCAGAGAGACATGGACATTGATCCGGCTGATCATGCCGAGAACTTGCACGACGACAGGCCCGAGAAATTAGGGAGGAATTTTCATAACATAGGACATCACCCAGCCATGGTAAATATAGCAATCCAGAGCTGACAACTTTTTGTGTAATATTGATTTATTTAATTAAATATTAAACTTGTCTTTGCAGAGGGATGTAGATAGGGATCAAAATCACGTTGACAATATGCACGATGACAAGATGGACCACAAGATAGGAAGAGATTTCCGCAGTCTCGGCCATCACCCTGGAATGGTTCATTTGCACTCTGGCATGGAGCATTTGACTAATGTCGACGTTGAAGTAAATATCCTGTTATTGTACATTGTATTGATCTCTTTTAAGTGTTCATCTTTATTAACTCGATGATATTTTTATATTTTTTTATAGGTGAAGTTAGCGAGGGACGTTCGCGGCTCATTAGGCTTAGGGCTGTCCTTAGAACTTTGTGTAGTTTGTGGGGATAGAGCTAGTGGTAGGCACTATGGAGCGATCAGCTGCGAGGGTTGCAAGGGTTTTTTTAAGCGCAGTATCCGCAAGCAGCTGGGCTACCAATGTAGAGGAAGCAAAAGTTGCGAAGTTACCAAACACCACAGAAATCGTTGTCAGTATTGTAGACTTCAGAAGTGCTTGGCGATGGGCATGAGAAGCGACTGTAAGTGAAATTAATTCATTTCCGTTTTTTACTGAATATCCTTCTCTAACTGTAATATATTATGCTTTTTCCAAACTTTCTTTCAACTCTTTAACTTTTTAATCAATCTCTTATAAATGGAATCATATATATGGGATGAGAGGGTCAGAATCGAACTTAGAACTATGGGTCGACTGCTTCTATGCGAAGCCACGCGTCATCTTGTATTCTTGTGTTATTGAGCTTGTTTTCTGAAATACATTGTAGAAGATAATAAATAGTAAGTGATGCAGCTTATGCTGTTGCAGCTGTGCAACACGAGAGAAAACCAGTGTTGGGTGAATCGGCCGCGACAAAAGTTGGCAACCGTAGTCCTAGGGTAAAACCCGAACCACAACAACCCGCGCCCGAGGCACCGCCGACTTGGGAGCAACCCGAGAGTCCCAGCATGGAAGACCAAAGCAGTGATAGTGATGCTCTCAGCGATGCTTTGACCTTAGCTCGCGAGCGATTACTCCTTTCTCATGCATTAGCAGATAGCATGGCTAAAATCATTGGTGACGTAAGTTGCGATTATTATCTCATTGTATTATCTCTATATATGGGTAGGTCTTTGATGTATCGCGATGTTCGCTTGCAGAATGTTAATGGTTCAAGTGAACCGGAGGAAGAATGGACCGGCCAATTAATCTCTGAGCGAAATACGTTGTTCGAATTGAGGGCGCCTAGCCCAGCACCCGTGTATTTATCTATTCACTACATATGTGAAAGTGCAGCTAGATTACTATTTTTGTCTGTGCATTGGGCGCGAGGTATTCCGGCATTTCAAGCTTTGCCGTAAGTGTGATCTATTTTATACAAATAGTACATTTACTTCTCGATCAGATTGATGTTAAAGTCGTAACGTCGTCTAAGATAAACGTTTTACGCTTTAGATCTGAAGTTCAAACTACTTTAGTTCGAAGTTCCTGGGGACAGTTATTTACATTAGGTCTGGCACAATGTGCATACACCCTGTCACTTCCTAGTATTTTGACGTCGATAATCAATCACTTGCAAACTAGTATCGCACAAGAGAAAGTCACTGCTGGCAAAGTAAAATGCGTTACGGAACATATATGTAGACTACAGGATTGTGTGAGTTCACTGCACAAGCTGCAAGTGGATTCCGTCGAGTACGCATATCTTAAGGCTTTAACGCTTTTTAGTGCTGGTAAGTGAGTGTAAATGGCAAACAGTAAAGTTTATTCGTTTACCACGAATACTGGAGTGAAACACATTTATTATCTTTTCCAGATAATGTCCTGGCAGGCATCTGGCGAAAGAAGGTTGAGGTCTTGCAGGAAGCGGCGTGGGCGGAGTTACAGCAACGTGTAGGCTCCGATAGATTACCTCGTCTCCTGCTAAGGCTAGCGCCTCTTCGCTCGATTAATCCTAGAGTTTTGGAAGATCTCTTCTTCTCGGGTCTCATCGGCCGAGTAAGCGTGGCTAGCGTCGTGCCTTATATCCTTACCATGCAAGATTATAAAACCGAACCGGAGAGTCACGCGGGGTGACGAATGCTGTCAGTGCAATGTAAATCGTGACCTAAAAGAGTGATATACACGTAAATGTTGGATGCCTCAAACGTTTTCACACAACGAAAGCGCTCATCCATATGTGAGCGGTCAAAATAATTTTTATTTTCGCATTTCCCCTCTTCTTTTCAAATATTTGCACAAGAATATAATGACACAATTATGAAACGCGTTTAAATTTGAATTGATTATAAATGTATGTATTACTGTGTAATAATGATAATTGTACATATATATCTATGTCTAGATATATGTACATATTGTTATGTTTAGATCATAGATATGTATTATCGACAGCGCCAGCATCTGATTGTTTATAATATTGACTTTGCGTCCAACAATTCTTTATTTATTATACAGTAAATGAACATTATACAAAACTTTCCCAAAATATGGCAACTTGACACTTTGTTGAGTTTCAAGCAAGAGCTTAAATAGTCTTGCTCGTTGAAATGAACAACCTGTGAAGTGATAATCAGGGAATATTGACATTACAATATTTATATATACATATATATACAGTTATAAATAAAATACAACAATTGCTTGTTGCATTTTTAAGTATGTGACAAAATGCAATATCTCGAAAAATGGGCTTCTCCAATCTGTGATATAATTTCACAGGAAAGTTTTGTATCGGCACATTACTTACACAAAAATATAGAAGATAATATGATAATGTTTATAATGTATTATTATTAAGAATTAAATAGTCCGTTATAAAACTACTTAGTCTATTCTACATGTATATAGAAAAGACAAGCTTTTTGTTTTAAACGATAAGTATTTGAATATATGATACGAATTAAAATTAGAAAAACTTCATTGTTACTTGTTTACAGAAACGGTGATATAAAATAACGCGTTCACATTTCTTATAACATAAAAAGAAGTTACGACATATTTTTGCTTCCAATATACAAATCAAAGTTTTTGTGCATAAATTACTTGTTACTTGTTCGAAGTGGACAATAAAATCATATTTTTTGTAAGAGAAAAGCGTGGATACTTAACAGAGTTTAGGCATGTATAACAATTGTATATGAGTTACTTAATTGAAAATGTAAATTTCATATTGTTAATACATTGTAATTCCTTATTATAATTATATATCCTAATAATTATAATAAGATAATTATATATGCAGTACTTCGTACATATTTTTAATGGTTCTGGAGACGTAAGATAACATTAGTATGTTTAAGTTGTATTATGCTTAATATCCCTTCATCAATTAACAAACCATCGAAATATTGCAGCCTTACATTATTGTCATTTCATAAATTCTTGAAAAATATTCTATTTTTAAGAAATTTTAAAAATATTCTTAAATACTTTTTAAGAAATTTGTTGAGTTGTAATGATTTTTCAAGAGTACAATTAATTTCACAGATAAAGAGTTTTAGCTTAATATTACAGTACAGGCTGATAAGAATTAGACAATATTAAAATGTAACAGTGTCAGAGATTGGAAATTGTTTAAACTACTAAGGTACTACTTCGCAATATTGATAATGAGTAATAACATATTGTTATTATGATTATTAAAACAATATTTAATAGCCCGATTTAATTTTTGATATATTTGTTGACAAGATGATCAATATTTTTCCTGAATAACATAGATTCTGGAACTTGATTTTAGAATTAATTGCCGTAGCTTAACAGTTTAATCGAGTTCTTGGATCATCTTCGGGATTTAAGTGCTTTTTGCGTTTTGGCGTTACACTTTGATTGATTAACGCCTGTGTATTATTCGAATATAAGTTACGGAATCGCTGCAACATAGCATTTAAATTTCGGAATGCATCCTTAAAGAGACAATACGTTGAGATATAATATTTCACGGATGCAAAGGAAATTGTATATACGTGTAAGAATGTGCCTACATAAGAAAGATATTTATATGGACGTTAAGAATTTTGTAATTATTGTTATATAAGTAACGAAATATAGTTGAAAAATATCAGAGATACCTGAAAATTCGTTGCAACGCAATTTCGCTACATGGAGAATGATATGTACATACTCTTAACGAACACACATGTGTATTTAAACGCGTCGCGAAATAACATATATATATATTTACGATACAAAATAAACACTACTAGAGGACAGATATATTTGTATAAATGCAACTTTTGCATCTATTCCTCGATCCCAATTTTATTCATGATTCACTATAATATATTTTATTTGCTATTGAACAAAGATCCCTCCATGTATTGCTATAAAAAAGATAAGTTTGTGGAAACATTCAGATCGTCTCAGAATCATATCCAATGTGTGTGTGTGTGTGTGTGTGTGTGTGTGTGTGTGTGTGTGTGTGTGTGTGTGTTCAAACTATATTTTTCAACTTTATATGATTTTTTTTGTAAATTATAGAAATTAATTACAGTACATTATTTTACAGTTTCATCGTTGAAATAAAAACAAAATCTTTAGTATCGATTTTGTACAATAATTTGGCAAAATTACTAATACTATTAAAGGTCAATACCCTTGCGACAGTTGCGGCTCGGCGAAAGGATTAAACTTTCTAGAGAAAGCGCGCTTCCGCGAACGGCGCTTGCGTGACGCTTGCGTGACGCCACGCGGAGTCAGCCAGTGTCGGATTCCAGTTCGTTGCGGCCTCGAGTCGTAACACGAAATTACAATCCTCCTTTCTTCGATTGAGAAAGCTATCAGATCTAAGATGAAATTAAATTTAGAAATAGAGATAACACTATCACAAAGTTGCGAAGTGGAAAACAAAGCCGACTCCAGATTGATCGAAGAGTCGAACCTTTTTTTTCTTTTTTCAAAAAGATCCAGGTCCATCTAAGGGCGATATTCATAGTTCGATTTTATATTTAAGATCGCCTTAAGTACGATTTCGAGAAGTGCCAATAATTAGTGTGTGTAAGTTTATAAGAATTGTAAGAATTATTGAGGTGCGACGAATAAATCATTTTTTTGAAATAATAACTATCGCGAATCTTACAATATAAAACCGAGCTATGAATACCGCTTTTAGAGTGACTTCAATCAAATTCCCATTAATTTAATCCGCAATTAATTCCATAAAATTCCGTAAAATTGTTTGAAGCAAAATTTCCAGTTATATAATTTGTTATCTTTAATTCAATCTTTTTTCTTTCTATGTATCAAACAACGATCTCAATCGTTTATATTTACTAGCGAATGAATTCTCTGATCGCGTTGATTTCTTTAATGCGTCCCTTATTTCGTTTATACGATCGTTAAAGGTGGGTCCAGACTTGACGAGCCGAGCCTGTAATGCAACGTGTAATGTAATGCTCGTGCTACGCTCGATGCGCCGCGTAGCACGAGCGCGATGCGAGCGAGCCGCGAACGTGACAGTATCTGATTCAGTTCGATTAAAGCGATCATGTCCGACGAAATTGCCAAACATTTACTTTTGTGCAGTGGACCAATTGTCATTGTGTGCAATTTGCTTAAAAAGAAACATAAATCTCGGCGATGGTGGCATACCGAATTGTATAATAAACGGGTAGGATCGAAACTCCTGCGCGATTTAAAATTCCAGTGTGTTAGTGGGCACTGGGCAATATAAAAATTTTGTTGGAATATCTCCTACTAATTTTGAATACCTGCTTGGAAAAATAGGTCCGAAAATTGTAAAAAAAGATACTCATTTTCGAGCTGCAATTTCGATTCAAGACAGATAAGTAGTACACATATCTGTTGTAACACTTCGAAACTTTTTTTAAGAATTACTAATTATCAAAAGAGCAGAGATGCAATATTTTCATTTTTAATTAGAAACTTTACTTTCAAGTACGATTATGTATACATATATATATTATATAAATATACAATTAATTTTAAAATTCTAGGTTGGCCGTGACTTTACGGTTCCTTGCCACGGGAGACTCCTATACGAGCTTGCAGTTTTTATTTAGAATTTCCAAACAGTCGATTGCATGCATAATACCAGAAGTATGTGCAGCTCTAATTGAAGAGTTAAAAGACAACATCAAGGTAACAGTATATTATTTGTATATTATTTGTCTTTTACAAACATAAACTTTATTCCAAGTTACAAAATTGGCACATAAGAAGTCGAAAAAATATTTTTACTCGAATTTCGTTCACAATATTTTTTTAAATTTATATGTAAGTGTTCATGTCATCAGAAAACTCTGACGACATAGGGGATGGAGCACCGATAGGTGATTGTAGAGAGGGAAGGGGCGTCGTAGTAACGCGTGTGGTTTGTGACGCGGGACTAGGTTGATTTGATAATTGAGATACGGATTCGGTCTGCCAATTTCCATGGAGGTGTTCGATCGTGTATAAATCACGCGGTGGAATTTATGGTGCAGGTGGATTTGTATTCTGCCAACCTGGCGATTGAGGATTATTGAAGTATGGTGGAACACTTGGATAAAACGGTCGTTCAAAATATCCTCTATCCGCTTTCACCAGAATATCAAAAAAGGCGTGTTCTACTCCCTTTCTTGTTTCTAGTGAATACGAGGACATTTTATTAATTATGAAGTTGCCGAATGATGTAACTTCGTTGTTTGATGATGAAGCAGAATCCCTTGTCCAACCTGCAGCAAATTTCATGATTTCCATGGCATCGGACAGCTTGACATTTTCATCTTGCTGTGTAGTTTTTGCGCGTTTTGCAGTCTTTGGCGTAGCGAAAGATTGAGATTGTTCAATTATTTGAACATCTCCTTCGGCAATGTATGAATCTTCCTTGCTCTCATCATCTAATATTTCAGTCGACTCCTGAAAAAAATCTTTTTTTAATTAATTTTTTTAACGATAAAACGATGAAACGAAACGATAAAACAATTAAGGGAGCTGTCTCTTATACACATCTAGATGTGTATAAGAGACAGCTCGTAGAATATTAATGAAAAGCAAAAATCATTATATCAGAAATTTCTATAGGTTTCTTATAGAAAATTTCCAAAGAACGCTATGAACAAATGCTTGTATAATAGAATAGAATACTTCAAAAGATGAAAAATCGAAAATAAAATAATAGAAAATAAAATGAAAAATAAACAAAATATGAAGGAAAAAAAAGAAAATGTACACAATTTAAAAAAACATTAAAAAATATTAACATATTAAAAAATTTCATAACAAATCAAAGAAAATGATATTCTATATTTATTTTCAGCTGCCTTCAAATCAGACGGCTTGGATGGAGGTAGCAAGCACGTTCGAAAGGCGGACATCAGCTTTACATTTTCATCTTGCTGTGTAGTTTTTGCGCGTTTTGCAGTCTTTGGCGTAGCGAAAGATTGAGATTGTTCAATTTGAACATCTCCTTCGGCAATGTATGAATCTTCCTTGCTCTCATCATCTAATATTTCAGTCGACTTCTGAAAAAAATCTTTTTTTAATTAATTTTTTTAACGATAAAACGATGAAACGAAACGATAAAACAATTAAGGGAGTTTTCTAGTGTAACAAGCACTCGTAGAATATTAATGAAAAGCAAAAATCATTATACCAGAAATTTCTATAGGTTTGTTATAGAAAATTTCCAAAGAACGCTATGAATAAATGCTTGTATAATAGAATAGAATACTTCAAAAGATGAAAAATCGAAAATAAAATAATAGAAAATAAAATGAAAAATAAACAAAATATGAAGGAAAAAAAAGAAAATATACACAATTTAAAAAAACATTAAAAAATATTAACATATTAAAAAATTTCATAACAAATCAAAGAAAATGATATTCTATATTTATTTTCAGCTGCCTTCAAATCAGACGGCTTGGATGGAGGTAGCAAGCACGTTCGAAAGCGTTTGGAACCTGCCTCATTGTATAGGCGCTATTGACGGCAAACACGTAATTCTGCAGTCCCCATTCAATTCCGGCAGTGACTTTTTCAATTATAAATCGCAATTTAGTATTGTCTTACTGGCTGTCGTCGATGCCAATTATAATTTCTTATTTGCGGACGTGGGGTGTCAAGGGCGAATTTCAGACGGCGGAGTCTTTAAAAATACACAACTATATAAAAAGATGGTCGACCAAACTTTGGGATTACCTCCCCCTGAAGAACTCCCGGGACGGCAAATTAAAGTGCCATATTTTTTCGCGGCTGATAATGCTTTTGCTCTCAGCGAAAATGTTATTAAGCCGTATGCGGGGGATCATATCGCGGGATCTCCGCAAAGAATCTTCAATTATAGATTAAGTAGAGTGCGCCACGTCGTAGAAAATGCGTTTGGAATTATAAGCGCTGTTTTTAGAATTTTGAGGAAGCCAATGCTAGTGCAACCCGACATAGCACAATTAATTGTAATGACTATTCTTCATTTACATAACTACTTGAGAAAGCATTCGGCAAACATCTACATGCCACAAACATTAATTGATTCAGAGGAAGATGGAATTGTGATTCCAGGGTCGTGGAGAAATGATCATAGCAATTCTATGATTTCTTTGAGAAATGTCCCAAGACGAGCGGCTGCACATCTTAATAGCATAAAGAGATGAAATAGCCGATTATTGTCTTCGAGAAGGAGCAATTCCATGGCAGCATGAATACGCATAATAAATTAATTATATCATATTATAATTATTTCATTTTTTTACCGCGTTTATTCGTTTTCGAGATTTATCCCTGTCTTCTAAGAATCGAAAGGCCTCGTAGGCGAACCATCGGCTTGTATAAACCTCCGATGCACCTGGATAAAATATTTAAAACTTAAATATTATAAGACATAAAGGACATAATTAATGTCATTCATGTTATCACTGTCACATTATGTAACTATTAATACATTAAAGACAATTATAATGTAATACATATGTTACTACTACTACTACTACATTTTAAAGGGGGAGTTTACTTTAGAACGCTAAAAAAGGTGATTTTTAGTGATTCTTCTACATACAAATAAGAAGGCTAATCTTTCCAAAGTTTTGAGGATTATTTAATGAACATGTAAGAAAAATAAAAAAATTTTTATTACAAAATAATCCTATTGAAAGCATTATTTTCTAATTAAAATATTTCTTATATTTCTTTAAATGTTCATTAAATTATCCTTAAAGTTTTGAAAAGACTAGCCTTTTTAATTTTATTCAGAAAAATCTCTAGAAATCACCTTTTTTAGCGTTCTAAAGTAAATTTCCCTTTAATATAACTATTAATACATTAAGAACAATTACTTACCTTTCCCAGTTCCCCGGCTGCTTTTTTCTTTAGCCCTTTCTCTTCTATACGACGCAAGTAAACTTATTACTTTCCGTTTGCATGCGTCTTTGGGTTGATCCGCGACAGCGGCGATTCGCTTCCAGGCATCCTCTTTCATATTTTTTTTAAAATAATTAACATCTTTTGGATTCCATAGCACCGGATAATTTTTGTACGCTTCTATTAACTGCAAGGCACATTCGTCTGACATCGCCATTTTCGCTAGTTATGCGAGCGGTTCGCCAACGCGTCCAAACGCGACGAATGTTTGAAAAGACGTCCAAACTACGACTGCGAATCTCTGTGTTCGTCGGTAAAACCGACGGCGAACAGATCGATACCAAATTTTGACGTCATTTTGACGTAGGTGTGCTACCTGGGATTCTGGGATGCGAGCAGCTCGCGATCGAGCCCGTCCTAACAACGCGAATCTGCGCCGCGAGCATTACATTACACCGTACATGTTGCACAGGCTCGGCTCGTCAAGTCTGGACGCACCTTAACACTCATTCTACAATAGACTTATGTTAACTTAATTATGTCATCTTTGCTGTGATTGATATAATCTTGTATCTTATTCTCTGTATTAAAGGGAGTTATTTTTATCCCGTTTACATACGTAAATAAATAAATAAATAAACAAAAAGTTAATAATAATAATATCCTATGTTGACAAAATAACGTAGCTGTATTATTTGATAAATTAATTGTCGATTAATTTAATGGCAGAATAATTTCAAACAAAATTTCTAACTACATAATTCGTTATTCCTGATCTAGTCTTTTTCTTTATGTCTTAAATAACAAAAAATTATTCTAATCTTAATTAAACAGTACAGGAATTATTTGATAGTATTTAATCACCTATCAATCCATTTCTATTAATGTAGATTAATTTTTATCTCGGTAACTTACTCTCTATCTTCTTCTAGTACGAAGAATGGAACCGAGTTTAAGTTAAACCGAGATCAAAATTAATCCGCATTGGTAGAAATGGACACAAGTCAATCAGAGTTTAGAAGTCGCCCTTAATTCGCGATCCTGGGCTGCGTTCAGATTCCCCACCCGGGTGTCCCCAGGTATCATTTTATCCTTGTTGTTTACTGAATGTTAAACAAGGATAAAACGGTACCTAAGGGCACTCGGGTGAGGAATCTGAACGCACCCCTGAGGCCGCGGCCCTGCGCAACGAATGAGTCACCGCGCAAGACCGCGCGAGGCGACGGTTGGTAACGCTGCTCGTAACGCAAGGCACATACGTTTTTTCCGCGCGGAACTCCGCCGCGCCGCCGCGTCTCCGTCCCGCGCACAAGCGCCCACGAGCCCCCGAGCGAGATCCTATCGAGAGCCGTGTGGCGGTGCGCGCGGTGATCGCGCGACCTGACCCGATCCGATCCGACACGACGCGGCGGAACGATCGCAGTCGCTCGTCCAGCTCGGCCGGTTGCTCAACGTCGCGCAACCCGACGCGACGGCGTTCTCGCGCGAGCGCTCGTATCGTACCGGCGACGAGTGGTGTATAAAAGGCCGCCGCGCCGGCTCGGCGCGCCTCTTCCAGGAAGACTCCTCTCTCTCTCTCGTCCGAAACGGCCTATTCCGCCGCGTTCCTAATTACAGTGTCGCGGATCTCTTTGCGCGCGATTGCGCGAGCGTGATCGGAGCGGTTTCGCGCGTTTTGTTTTCGGCTTTGATCGACGCTCTCTGCGCGCGAGCGATGCCGGCGAGGGCAGCCCGGCCCGCGCACGATTAACAACCGTAACGGGAATTTTAAGCCGCGACACGAGAGGTGCACGTAACGCCACGGGTACGTAACACTCGTTCCTTGACTCCATGTTGTTTTGACAGTTCGAACTGATTGGATCCCCGGGTTCTCGCGCTCGAGAGTTACTCACCTCGAATCGAAGTGAGGTGTACAGTCGTGCTGTTCGGCACACCTGTGGTCTGTCATTTATTTTCGCTGCTACATTTATTTATATCTGTATATTTGAACGCGAGGCGAGAGTGACTTCGAGCGCGCGACTCGGCGTTACAGTGTTTGAATGAATCATCTGTTTTCGAAACCTCTATACTGAGTAATCCCACCCTTTCGTAAGACGAAGATGACAGAACGAAATCTTCAGAGACGCTCCAGCTTTCTTTCATCGATCTCTCTTATTTTAATTTTTTATTTACCTTTTACTTGCGTGACTGAATTCTTCCTTTTATTAAAAATGCTTATTAAATATTATAGATATTACACATATATAAATATTAAATACTTATAAATTAATATTTTATATATTTATAAATATTAAATATTGAAAATTTTTAGAAATATATTTATAAATATTCTTGTTAAGGATATACCAAAAGTATTTTTATCGGTATTTTTATTCTTTATTGGCACGATAGAATTTTTACTAAAAAGTACTCGCTTTATCCGAAAGGATTAAAAAAATGTGCTCCCCATATTTTCATTCAACATAGAGGTTTTGAAAATGCACGATTATGCATTTTTCGTCAAGTTGCGTTTACATAAAAAAGAAAACAACAGATTCGAACTCTAAGTGCTTGCAACAGAGAGGCGTGTGCGAGGAATGATGATTTTGTGTGATAAAATGTTACTTAAACGTTTGTGCAAACATATAGGGATTCGGTAGGATGAGCACCTTTGATTGGAGTACCGGAGCAAGGGGGACTCTGAATTGGAGCGAACGTTATCCACGGCTTTGCACGGCTCACGGCTTCATTGTTACGTCACATTCATAATTCAACGCTTGTATTCAACGCGATTACCAGCGGTGCTAATGGAGCACGCAGCTTTGGCTTTATTCCCTCCCGCATCGAGCGTCAAACTCGTGACTGTCATCGTTGCCTGTCGTATCTGTACATGACGCGCGATTTTCGTGGGCAAACAAATTCCAAGGCGACACCGTATTCTGCGACAATCGCACGACGAGAGACAGAGTGTGTATGTGCGTTTGTGTGTGTTGTGTCCTTTGTCCGCGCGTGTATTCAGTTTCGAGCCCTTTGATCGATAAACCTAGTCTCGTCCTAATCTCGTCCCCTGCTTCTTGGTCAACCTCGGACTGATCGCGTCGTCGACCAACACTCGCAACCGATAATTTTTTCGTCTTTCTAGAGCTAGTTGCCGGATACAACAAACTTGAATCTATAGCTGATCGCCGCAGAGTTCTGCTATTATAAAATAAGAATAAAGACTATAAAATTTGCTTTAAAATATCGTATTTGTAACTTGTTGTCTGAAACTGAAGAGAATTTAACTATTACAAATCCGAACGGAGAAAATTTGCTTTAAAATATCGTGTTACTTGTTGTCTGAAATTGAAGGAAATTTAACTATTACAAATCCAAACAGAAAATGTCAAATTATGGAGAATGTTAATTGTTAATCCTTGGCTGGCGGTGGCTTGGGTCACTCGAGATTTGATGGGTATTCGTTAGTTTTCAAAGATTATTTGTACATCCCCTTAGATCGCAAGGGGTGACAAAAATCAAACTTGAAAACTACTGCTTTTTTTCTAGTGTTTTATGTACTATATTTATCTAATAAAGTACGAGTCAAGAATGACCAAGTCACAATTCTCCGAAGGGTTCGTTTTCCGACGGTGGAAAACGAACATATTAACATACGAACATATTAAACGAACATGTAGAATGTTAAAATTGAAAAACTTTTAAGATTTATTACATATATTTTTGGAAAAATTAATTGAACACGTTTACGTAAAAATAAAATTAGGAAACTCATAAAACCATTAAAATTCATTTTGATGAATTTGAACTTAAAATATAAAAAGACGTACGTCAACGGCAACCAGCTACAGTTTATAAAAAGATGTATGTACTACTATGTCAACGGCTGCGGAATTGTTAATACTATCTCCTCTTGCGTTTTTTGTTTTTATTCTGCTTTTCTCCTAAGAAAGACGCACGAGGAAAACCCGCGGCGAGATGATTTTCTGTGATAAAATGCATTCGAGGGTTTATAAAGAGTTCGGTAGGATAAGCTGGATTGAAATATCGAGATTGAATTTATCGATTCAAGGGTCTAGAAACGTCACGCTAATTAAGTGGCTGTTATGTGCAAATGCGCCTCCCAAGCTGCCGTTCAGCTTCGCTCTCCTCTTCATCGCCCACGAATGCGCTCATTGGCACGACACGACGGCGCGGATTCGCTGCGAGAGAAATGTATGAATGGGAAACGCGCGCGATGAAGTCGTCACTTTCGGCCCTGTCACCTTCGGAGCGAATATGCAAGTTCAAGAGCGTTCTCGGAATTTTCCGTTTGAAGTGAACCGACAAAGTGAAACGACACTGTGACGCAAGAGGCGAACTATACCTGACAGAAAACTCAGCCTTCCGCATTTTTACTTTTATTTCTTTTAAGTATTAATTTTTTCAAGTATTTTAGTTTCAGATTAAAATTATTTTTTGGCCAAATTGTGTAAGACGAGATATAGCCGTTCAATCGATTAAAAATTATCGAGGTTTTTCCAAATCGCGAGCGCTGAGAGACGGTTAACTTAGAACCTTGATCCCGGGTGTGTATTTCCGAAGGCGCAGCGAAACACCGGAAGTAGCACGGCGATAATATCCGACTTATGATCATTGGTGTGGAATTATTTGTTAGCTTCCGGGAAACGCGTCGCGCTCGCTTCGTCAAGCGCGATCCACGACGCTTTTGTGCCGAACAGCGAACACTTCGTGCGCGGGTGCGATCTAATTTTATCATTGGTCTCTTTATCTTCAGTTTTCAGCTGGCGGCTCCGATTATCCCTTGGCTTGATTAAAACGCAAAAAAAAGCGAACCGCAAAAGCAAAGGCGAAACGAGACCGGGCGGACTAAAACTTATCTCTTTCCTCTGCCACGCGCCAAAAATCTCGGCGGGCGGACCTCTCTTCCGTAACGACACCGCACGCCGTGTGGTAAACTACTCCAAACTCGTCGTTGCACCTGGGAGGTCGTCCCCTGGGAGCCCTCCACCTCGGCTTTTATCGACGCGGGGCGGGTGGTGATGCTTTTGTCTCCCCGACGATCGGGACTTAGCCGTGCGAAATCGAGAGCCACATCGATGCCGAAGTCGGCAACTAAGTGGAGATTCTGGAGGTCTCTTTTATCTTTATTTCCTACATGCAAGTGAGCGAGCGAGCGAGCGAGCGAGAGACAGAGAGAGAGAGAGAGAATATGTGTGAAAGCTGAAGGATTTACATTTACATCACGTCCTCCTGTAATGCGAGGATCGGAGGAGGGTTGGTTGCACCAACGCCAATTTCATTGACTAAGGAACGATTGATTGGATTTTCCTGCTTTATTTGTCTCGAGGCAGAAAGACGTATTTCCCTCTCGTAGATCTACCGTCAATTAACATAGAAGTTTTCAACATACATGTTTCTCAATCTCGAATTAAATCGCGTTGCAAAACATGAAAGATCTAAGCGTGCATTTTGAATATAACGAAAGATTGAGATACACTTTTTCAATTTAGAAGAACATATCCAGAAATTGTCACAGCTTCATCTTTTTAGATTTTCTCTTTTTGATTTCGATTAACAAGATTGCCCTATTTTATCTAACAATAAGAGTCGATCTAAAACAAAATCCAGCCGATCGACATTTTAATTGACTATTTAATTAATTAATTAAATTAAGACCGTTGGTGCAACTCCTCCGTGCATCGATGCACCGACGATACTGTTGCATAACTGTGCGACTCTTTTTGGACGTGAATAACGGGAGTAGGTCGCGGTTGATCTAACGCTGCACTGATCGAATCCGCTGCTCCCCACTAACTTCCCGCTCGGTATAATCAGAACCTGAATTCTGCCGATGTGCCGATGCGGAGTACGCAAAGTGGTCTGTAAATCGTAAATATCGTCGGTCATATTTGATATCTGTAAGTCTAATCTAATAAATCGCTCTAATTTATTCACTTTATCGAAGGCTGATCGAGAGAAGGCTATTTTTGGCGAATATCTGCAAGCGCTGTACGTAATGAATGCCAAGCGGCACAATGATAATCTAATTGACCCTCACCAGGACAGTATTTGCCACGGGTAAATATTTCAGTACCGTCCAGTTACGTTAGTCTGAATTGTCGTCCTGGTAAGAGTTAACAAGCCCATCGATCGCGCTTATTATTCGTTTCGCGCAATACTTACGTCACACGCTCTTTCCAGCGATAAGCAATGGCTACTAACGATATTGATATTAATTTAATATTAACAGTTCATGGCGATTAACGGCAAATGTCTCTTAATTATCTGTGTAACTCGTAACTACTTCCAGAGTAGCTCCCTATAATTTCTTAGACCGATAATCTGTTTCCCGTAGCGAGTATCTTTATGTTGGCTAGTTGTTTGCTGTGTTTATATCGATGTGCTGTTTAGATATCACTAATAATTCTTTTATTTTTAATTCTCGAATTATTTCTTTATTTAACGCGCGTTGAGCTAGCATCGCCTTTTATATATGCACGGGAAAAAAATGATGTATCAATAGTATTAAGTCTAATTGAAAATAATTTTTTGTTAATTAATATTATAACATTATTATGATATGACAGTAACATTATTAATTAAACAAATACGATCTGATTTTATTAAAATTGTTATTGAATTAGTAAGATAATTTTCAATTGGACTTAATGATATTGATACAGCATCATTTTTTTTCTATGTGGATGAATGAGGTAGTGGCGGTTGCGAGATGTTCATATATTATGCCAATGCAATTCTTACGTCGCGTCGTACAAATACGCGGACGCAATTTTTCTGCCGTCTGCCATTGGAAGAGTCGCGGTGCACTGCATTGCGGTGTGCAGGTTGCACCGCGAACGAGAGAAGCACGCTCCGTATAAGCGAGACTGTGTGGGTAGAACACGTGTGTGTATGTGTGTGCGTATACACGCGAAATAATATGAATCTCGCACATTCTTCGAGGACGGTTACGCAAACGGTCTCCATTGAAACAGCACCTGGCTGACATAGTGAATATTTAGCGAATATAGACATGGGCGTCCACGGGGGGGGGGGGCAAAAGGGGCATTTGCTTCCCCCCTGGAATCAGCAAAAAATCAAGCATATGCTCTCCCTTTAAATTAAGGAAGGGCAAAGTTGTCCTAATCTTGCCGATCTCTGCTCTAATCCATAGGGTTTAGGTGTATAATTTTTGACAAAAGGTGTATAAATTTCAAATTATAAGTATTCTAATTCGGGAAGTAATATTTTGAATCATGCCCGTTCCTGAAAAAAATCCTGCGGACGCCTTTGAATATAGATACAATTAACAAGTTGAGTGGGTCACCGATGGCCATCGCGTGGGCCATCGGTGGCCTACATTGGACTTTTCGTTCAGGCCGTTTGCGCATATAGTACGATATCTTTTCTTTTTGATAGTAATGACTTTTGTAGACATAAATATTATTTTATATATCTTATAAAAATATATAATATAAATAGGATAACGTGGGTCATCGGTGGCGTGTTAATTTTCGCAGATCTTTCGACACGTCGCGCGGTTCTCCCGTCCCTAAAATTTCCGATTTTAAATGTCATCCTTTAGCTTTGTCTCGCTGACGTGGGCGGATTTCCCTCGGAGGAAAGATCAAATGTCAGGGTTGAACAACGTAACAAGCCATTGTAACGCGTCGCAGTGTAATGCAATGAGTCAGTATGCACGCGGTTTCGACGGCACACGGAGGGTTCTCGTTTCCACGTGTCTTCCACACGCCCGATACGACGGCGCGTTATCGGCCCGAGGTCTGCGTTATCGCCGCGTAATCTGAAACATCGTATTTTTCCACGCGCCTTATGTGGGCGACCTTCTGCCGGCGCGCCTGCACCTCGCGCCTCCAGTCAGGAAATGACGGGTATATCCTCGCGTTTGCAGAAAGTCCAAGAGGGCTGTTCTCGAGGAGAACGACCAGAAGGAGAGCAAGCGGAAACGCTCGGCACCACCGGTGGTCGTGACGCAGGTGATCAGGCAGGACTACGATCAGATACCGGAGCAGACAAAACCGGAAGCCGAGGACGCCAGAAGAACCAGGACGATGGATCATCCGCTGAACAGTCGGCTGTCGCCGAAGATCTCGCCGATCACCGACGACTACGAGATCAGCAATCACGTCCTGGGCCTCGGGATCAACGGGAAGGTCGTGCAGTGTTACGACAGGAACACGAGGCAGAAATACGCTCTTAAGGTGAGTTAAGGTCTGAGTCTCCGCTTTACTATGTAGCTTGGCAACATGAGCGCCCATGAGCAGAGATGGCCATAACTAGTTATTTTTGTATCGAGTTACACAGAAGTTACTAGTTACAAATGTATCGAGTAAGTAAATTTTCATCGTTACTTCGTTACACATGTAGCGAGATGCCACTGTTATTCGATACATTTGTAACGTGTAACGAAATTTATTTCGTTACTTGTTACAAATGTAATAAGCAACGAATTTTTTTCCTTAGTCGATACTTTTTTAACGAGTAGCGAAATCAATTTTGTTACGCGTTACAAATGTATCGAGTGTAACGCGTAACGAAATTGATTTTGTTATCCGTTTCTAAATTAAATATATCTATCAAATGTTGAAAGGAAGTAAATCATTGGCAGGAAATCATATGAATGATTATCGCCCCAAGACGTATACCACGTATTGAAACCTAATTCGATTTTGTTCCATTTAGAAACGGACAACGAAATCAATTTTGTTACGCGTTACACTCGATACATTTGTAACGCGTAACGAAATTGATTTCGCTACTCGTTAGAAAAATATCAACTAACGAAAAAAATTCGTTACTTATTACATTTGTAACAAGTAACGAAATAAATTTCGTTACACGTTACAAATGTATCGAGTAACAGTGACATCTCGCTACATGTGTAACGAAGTAACGATGAAAATTTACTTACTCGATACATTTGTAACTAGTAACAAGTAACGATCGATGCGGATTTTGGACACCTCTGTCCATGAGGGAAGGCAAGAAGGGGCATATGCCCCCCTTTTAATTTTTACAATTTAGAATGATTTTATGATTGACAACCAAATAATTTTGTGTTCAACGATTTGTCCAACGAATTGTTTATGAAGGATTGTTTTAAAATATAATATTAGCACGAATAACTGCATTGGCTCATTAGCCTTCTTGTGTGAGTAATTGTAATTTTTAATCTATTGAGCCTTAGAAATTAAATTAATTATTTTTAAATAATTTTTTGTTTGAAATTTATACAATTAAAAATAAAAATCTGTGTGTGTGTGTATAAATATTTCTTTAAAAAATATTTGAAAATACATTCGTTTGGCAGAGCCTTACAAAAATGGCAACTCTTAAGTATATTTACACTCTGCACGGAAAGAATGGTTTTGCTGAAATATCTAAAAATTTGGCCAGATACAGATCTGAAAATAATTTTGTTAGACCATCAAAAGTAACAAAGTAGGACGCTCAAAATAATTGCTATAATATTAAAACTTTTTGCAGCATTATTATCATGCTTGAGTGTCCTACTTAGTTACTTTTGATGGTCTAACAAAATTATTTTCAGATCTATATTTGACCAAATTTTTAGATATTTCAGCAAAACCGTTCTTTCCGTGTGCCCCTCTTGAAAAAAGTTATAAGAGCGTCCATGCTTGGCAATCTAATTCTTCGAGGCATGGGATCGTGTGGGAAACGTATAAGATTCTAATTAAGAGAAAGTTACTACGGTTCAAAGTCCGCCAGGTTGATTTAGATAAGACTATCCGGGTAACTCCGCTTGGGCTTTGGCAGCAAGTCGTATACTTCGAAGTAAAGATAACGGCTCGAAACGCATAGGAATCGAGGTTTCTTATCGGAAGGCGGGAAGCAACAACGTTACGCATCGGCTTTTTTCGTCCATCGCGATCTACGCCTCGCGCGTCCTCGGCTATTTTTAAGGCGCGAGAGCGACGCACCGGCGTGGATCTGAAGGTGTTAATCCGTCGCGTTGACACCTCTTTGAAGGATCCGCGTATCGATACTCGGATCGCAACGTCCGAGCGCGTTCAGACCGCGAGTCATCCTCTATTTATACCCCGGTGATTTCCTCGTTCGACGATGTCGGGGCCCCTTGGTATCTCTCCCCCCGGAGGTGGCCTGCCGCCTATTTCGCCACGACCGACCCACAAAAAAATTCAGCCAACCTCGCGGGTTTCCCCGAGAGAGTTAATGTCGCATATCGGCGTGTTCTCGCCTATCAAATCGCAGCTTCGATTCTGGTCAGGAGACAAGATTGAGAGAAAGGCCAAGAGACTATCGGCCCCCTATAAAATTATTCAATATCGCTAGATTGTATCTCCGCAGACTGTAATAGTAAGAAGCTTCTGATTTATGTCCCACGTGATGTATCTCATTTGAAAGTTGTACGCGATAGATAAGATTACTTTCCGCTCTCGTCGGTTTTACGATAGGGATTATTTCGGGCCATGCGGTTAACAGACGCGCGAACGACGAGGTCCGATAAATAACTGTAATTACCTGATCAATTGGCTTGTTTGGGGAATGTTCATATTAACATACTGAATATGCTGTTATTATCTGTTATTATCTGAATGGTTTCGTCCCATTTTCTGATAACGCTTGGTATGATAAAGCATACACTTTGTATTGCGAAATTGCGTATTTTGTAGTAACACATATCGCATTTGCTGCAACAACGACATAGCTCAAAAACAAAGTTTTCCAGAAAATGAATTTGAATGTTTTGAATCATTAAAATCATTAATATCATAAAATATCATTTTTAAATACGATTTTGGTGTAATAACTGATTAGGGAGGAATAAAGGTACACTGAGAAAAAGAAGCTGTTGCTTCAATTAAAGTGGTATCACGGGGTGCCAAAAACATAAGTAGTTCATTCAATTGTATTATTAATAGACCCAATATTTGGATTATTAAAACAATGATTGAATTATTGGTTTAAAAAGCAGTCTAATAATAATACAAATGAATGAACTACTTATGTTTTTGGTATCCCGTGATACCACATTTAATTGAAGCAACAGCTTTTTTTTCTCATTGTCAGTGTATCATTAGCTCTTCATTCAGTGTATTGAATTTTCACCTACTAAAAAAATGAACCCTTAAAGGCAATTCTTTTTCACTTATGACACTCTTGATGCAAAATTCTCTTTTCTTTTTTCAGTTTTAGAAACTCAGTTATTCTACCAGTAATAAGAACTCCAAAGACGTTATTTTTTTGTAAACAACTAAAAAATGATGTTCTTGTTGCAAATGAGCGATATGACGTACTAAAACACATTATCTCTAATTATCAAAGTATATCTAGGAATGAAGATTGCATTCTTCACAACCGCGTTTGCAGCCGAATATTTTTCGATAAAAATTTTATTTTTTTATGAGCATTACTTTCTTCGTACAATTTTCTAAATTGCTGCCTTACTTTATTAGTCTATCTGTCGCGCTTCAGCGAGCATCGCGCATTTTTGAATCGACGTAGGATTCGCGAAAGTTGCATTTCCTTGTAAAGGCGAGATCACGCAATTTCTGCGAGACCAGCTAGTGAAAATAATTTAACGGCAGTTTAACGTGGAATGTTGATGGCGATTGCAGATATATAGAACGCCGATGACCGATTACGAGCATTATGTAACGCTTGCATGATCACGATATGTGATGTTCTCTCTCGTCTTTTTGGATTTTGATACAGATCTTTTGATACAGATACGTAATAAGGCCCAAAAGTTTGCGGCCTAAGGATATAAAAAAGATAATAAAATAACCATTTTTATTTTTTAATCATTTATTTTAACACATTTTGTAGAATGATGAATTAATTTTTTTATATCACTAAAAATATTCGGAATTTTTGTCCTTAAAATGATTTAACACTGCGGAGGTTATTTCTTCATCACTGGTAAATCTTTTTCCACGCAAATCAGATTTTAATTTTGAAAATTATTTTTTATTTTAAAATTGAAGTCCGATTTGCGTGGAAAAAATTGACCAGTGATGAAGAAGGAATCTCCGCAGTGTTAAATCATTTTAAGGATAAAAATTCAGAGTAGGTATTTTAGTGGTATAAAAAAATTAATTTATCGTTTAAAAAAAATGTGTTGAAATAAAGGATGATTATAAAAAAATATAAATGTTTCATTTTATCACCTTTTTTATATCCTTGGGCCGGAAATTTTTTTAATTTATCATGTATATGTTAATATTGTCAACTTATTAATCTTCATATTAATAATTAGCACAAATTGGGCAAATTACATTCCATAAGTTATTTTCATAGCACGTAGCAAATGTGCTCTTTTCTGCGGAAAAAATTTCGGAAGTTTGCTTAGATTTGAGGCGATTCTTTCAGAGATTCAATTGAGAGCTGTTTTTTCCGAGAGAGAGTCTAAAGGTCGGTAGTATAAAACACTTCGTCTCATCTCGCATCTGCCCGCGTAAAAATCTCGCTCTCGTGGAAAGATATCGCGCCGTGGTTTCTCGGATTCGTTAGAAAAATAATCAAGGCGTCCCTCTCGCGCGCGTAGTGCGTTCGCGGTACCGAGGAATTACCGCGAAGATGATTTTTCGCGGTGGCGCGTATGATGCTGCAACAACGCTTGGCGTCGACCGTATTTAAAAAAAAGTATGCAGATGCATGTTGCAAATTACATATTTTTTCTTAAAAGCAACCATGTCTTTTTTTCATACCAATTGATTCGTCTCATTATTCTGTGCATAAAAGTATTAAGGTAACATTACCGAAAACTTAATGTTTTACAAGATATTTTGTATTTTATGTCAAAATACTAGAACCTTCAAGCCTTATAATTCCAAAAGTTCTTAATGAAAAAATACTTAATTATAGTGTTTTTTGGAAAGCTCTCAAGGTAAGCTACAAGAATATGCAATAAAAAATTGGGGTTTCCATTTAAAAATTTCAAGGTGACCTTGCTTTTTTATGGAAAAAAAATGTTTGGTCAATTTTTATTATTGCAATTTGTTGCCGGTTAGAAACTGATAAATTTTTGTTTATGACTTTTTTTGTCAGATTATTGTAAGTGCCTTAAAAATCGTGGCGACCGTTACGAGGACCACCCTGTATAGTTGACTGTAGTCAGTTCTATAGAAAATTTAATGTTGTTTAATTTAAAAAAAATGACATCTCGATATCTTTGTTCGTTCTCGAGTTATCCCTACAAAACATGGTTTAAAAAGAATTACGTTCAAAGTTTTGATATAGTTTCTCAGGGTGAAATATTTAACTTACGTCAATTAAAAACTATGCGGAAAAATACTTCTGAAGAATCATGTTATCCGCAAATGCAAAAAACTGAAAATCGATTTTTTCAACATATTATATATATATATATATACCTATATATTTCAAATCTTTCTACCCCTCTTAAATCTTTATGCGTTTACTAAAAATATCGTTCGCTTCTCATTCATCGCGCATACGACACGTGGTACGATGCGAGATAAAATTGCGAAAAATCACTTGCGTTCCAGTCACTCTTGATACCGATCATCTTTTGCTTTTGTCTCTTTCTCTCCTTCTCGTTCCCTATCGTTGCACTTATCGTTCGTGTGTTTCGTCGTCAGCGTTCAGGCTTGCGATTATTGACTTCTCGTCGTGCGTTTTTCCAGCGGCGCGTCGTAAAACTTCGCCGAGGAGAACGTGTTAATATAACACGCGCGAATTGCGCGCGATCGCGGCAGGCTGCGAAAGAGAAAAGCAAAAATTGCACCGTGCGTCGTTTCCCCCGCGCGGCTTTATATATTCCCCGATGATCTCATCCTTTCCGGCGCGAAAATGGTCAATGGCATCGGAGAATGCTATCGGGGCGATTCCGATGGTCGCCTATCGTCGGAGGTCAAAGTGACGCGATCGTTAAAACCGGCGCGCGACTCGAGTCGCAGTATCAATTCTCGTACGTGTTGTAACAATGAGCTAATGAATATTGATAGGTCGATCGCGTGGATACGAGCAGAACCTTTGTTTCCCTCTTTCTATTTTTTTATTTTTAATTTACGCAATATACACTACATGACTGCACTAAAATTTAGACAATGAGGAATACACGCTATTATATCGTTATTATTCGAATAATTTAACTCGTCCTATTTTCTGATAACATTTGGTATGATAAAGTGCATGTTTTATATCGCGCATTTTGCGGTAATCCATATGATCCGCTAAAATACAATATAATATTTCTAATTATTAAAATATAACACAAATATATACATATAATCCATTTTCAGTCGAGGCTGGATCTTGGTACCTAATAATCTTTTTTCCGTGAATTTATATATATTTTTTAGCCCCACAAACTACGCGACAACAATTTTGTCGGTCTTGAAACGCAGTCCCTATAGCTAAAGTTGAAAATAGTACATAATTAAATTGATAATCAATTTAATAATACTATGCGAATAGCATCTTTAAAACCCTGTAAAGGACTTAATTTTATTCAAATATAATTAGGATTGTATTCTTCATAGCCGCATTCGTAGCCGAATGTTCCTCGATGAAAGTTTCTCGCTGCCGTTGAATAATAGCATCGAATCGATCGTATGTATACACGGAAAGAACGGTTTTGCTGAAATATCTAAAAATTTAGCCAGATCTGAAAATAATTGTGTTGAACCATCAAAATAATTATGTAGGGCGTTCAAGCATAATGATAATGCTGCAAAAAGTTTTAACATTCTAGTAATCAGCTTGAGCGTCCTATGTAATTATTTTGGTAGTTGAACAAAATTATTTTCAGACCTGTATTTGGCTAAATTTTTAGAAGCAAAACTGTTCTTTTCGTGTATGACAAAAATTGGCGGATTATTATTGACAGATAAATGCAGGGAACTTATCAATTACACGTGACCGAAGATGTGCTGATTTTACGCAACTTCGATAAAAGATTTAATTAACATTTTTTTACGCGAGATAAAAAAAGACTTGAGAATCGCAAGCGATAGGAATTAAGTTTTTAATTGTTTCTATCGCATTATTTTTTCTCAAATAAAATTTCAAATAATAGTTTCCATTATTGTGACAAACGAATTGATTCGAAATCGTTCTTCTGCGTTCTTGTGGACTGATATTCTAGGAATGAAGGCGTTGTAATTGATAATTATTATTACGTAACATTATAACCGTTCTTGTAGTAACCACATTTTTATTGCGTTAATCGACATCACTTAAAGCAGCTATAGATTACAAACTGTTTATGAATTCCATTTCATTGATGTGTTATTCGGATTTTTTTGCAGATAAAAGATTCTCCTCGTAACTTATGATGTTCCAAAAATTACTTGACCTATCTCATATAAATTTTGATAAAAACGCCGTGATAAATAATGATGGATCGATCTTTTGATACAATTTGGAGAAACCCAGCCTGGTCCGCGGAATCGCTGTTTGAAATCGCAGGAGCCTGTTACATCATGTATTAGTGACTAACAGTTTATCTAACAAGTGTCCAACACAGACGCTTCTCTATTGAAAAAATTCACGCTGAAACATCCTCGAAGCGTTCAGCGTTGATTGAAATCAATCTTATCGCTGATTCTATTTACGCTATTCCGATTATTGCAACGACCGATGCACGGATTACATAACATTGCGGAGTAATGCCACCGTTTAACTTCATCAGAATGACGACAATACGTCCCACAGGATGTTTTTGCGTTCCATTGCGATCCATTACAATACCTCCATATTCAAGAGACTGTAAAACCGAAGTTTGCGTCGTCGATGTTTTGTGACACCAATACTCGTTAAATATAACAATAGGTTTCTGACAAATCTGTTAATAGCGTGAATCAGATCGTCTTAGAACCGCTCTCTTAGATACCACACGAAAAGAACGGTTTTGCTGAAATATCTAAAAATTTGGTCAATATACAGATCTGAAAATAACTTTGTTAGACCATCAAAAGTAACTAATTGTAAGTAAGACACTCAAGTATGATGATAATGCTATAAAAAGTTTTAATATTCTAGCAATTATTTTGAGAGTCCTACTTAATTACTTTTGATCTAACAAAATAATTTTCAGATCTGTATCTGACCAAATTTTTAAATATTTCAGCAAAACCTTCTTTCTGTACAGATATCTGTAATATCTCCATTGTTTTTTTCATCCTCTTTTAAAAGCGAAGAGGAGAGACAGAGGAGAAAATTGCCCGAATTTCCATTAAACTTTAACTGACGGTTCTGCGAACGGCTTTTAGAGTGACAGCGGGCGGCGGAATTACGTTTCAAGTTACGTGTATATCTCAATGACACGGTGCACGCATCGACTCGTGCGATGACGATGTGAGCATGAGGCGCCGATGGCCTCGTGGCTTTAACGCTCGGCCATTAAAAATTCAATATTTGTCGACGTCACGTCGCGGCCGCGTGTCGCGCCGTTTCGTTGCGAGCCAGTTTCTCGCCGCTACGAATTCACTCCACGTTGATTGATCGCCGTCGCCGGCTGTCAGCCGGCCAGCGGTTTTCCTCTCGACAGTCGTCGCACGCCGTTTTACACCTGCCCGCCCCTCGTCTCGTTGGACACCGTTTTGCGGGAATCCTCGAGTTTAAAGCATTACGCATTCTCTACCGGGGGAAATACACCACATTGCACTTCGCACTGTCGTTTCCCCAAACTCGCGGATAAAATTACATGATTAATAAATTTTTCCCAGAGGATTACATTGAAAAATATCGCCTGTATATCATCTCGGGAATAAAGTAAGATCTATCTCTTGATTTCTGTCTCCGCAAATTTCCTCGTCTTTTCGTTGGAAATTAACAGTATCATTGTGAATCTTATTCTCCGTTCTTCCGCTGCGATAACTTATTGCGTGAGGGATTACAAAGAAAGCCGCATTTGTTTCGGTAAAAAAAAATTAATATTAAAATTCATTTAATTATGATTATATTTTTTCCACTGCTCAACTATTATTTTTTTAATTATACAATTTCTACACGGAAAGAACGGTTCTGCCGAAGTATCTAAAAATGTGGCCAAATATAGATCTGAAAATAATTTTATTAGACTATCAAAAGTAACTAATAAGTAAGTAGAACACTCAAGCATGAGGATAATGCTGCAAAAAGTTTTAATATTCTAGCAATTATTTTCTGATCTGTATCTGGCCAAAATTTTAGATATTTCAGCAAAATCATTCTTTCCGTGTAACTATGTTATTTGTACACGGAGAAAATTTTATATAAAAAATTACTATGTATGGCAGTAGCCGTGGACCATACTGGAATTATAAAAATTTTTACTATGTTTTCACAAAAGAGTTTAATAATTATTAATATAATAACATAGTAACAATTTTTATAATTCCAGCAATGGTCCACGGCTACTGCCATACATAGTAATTTTTAATATAAAATTTTCTCCGTACATAATTTTTACGCAAAATTTACATTTTTATTACGTGTATGATGCAATTTTTATTACACCGTTGGGTGCATTATCGTTGAAGGAATAACGACGAGAAAACGGAGTACCAAAGCCGCGATACTTTGTTCCCGGACAATTGACTTTTCCGTGATGGATGGAAAACTTTTCCAATTCCGTCTGACTGACATATTGCCGCGTAATGGACATATTACCCGACGGAACCAGGAAGGCGATCGATCGTGCGTTTCCACGAGCGTGACGTCTTCGCGCCGTGCATCGGATTACGTTGTTAGCTTTTATAGCCGAGCGTGTAAAGTCTCCGACGTACAGACGAAGGAACGACGAGCGTACAATTTGATTTGTCGCCAGAAGCATCAGAGTGACAATCCCGCGCGTCCATCCGTCTATTTCGCGCGGCAGGTAGACTTGTAAGCCGGGAGGTGCTAATCTTATTAGCACAGCTCTATTACGGCGTCCGGTATTAGTCTCCAAGACGTAATCGCTTCGGCATTTATCTTACTACACGCCTACACGCAAGGACGAGATCGGCGGAAAAGCTTGACCGCGGAAAATAAATCTCCATAAAATGCGAAGGTTTTCATTAGGAGAGTAGTTCGTTCATTTCTGTACATACACCCACGTGGGTCGCTCCGTCATTTTCGTGGCTTCAATGAATCTCAATCTAACTTTACGTACGTACCTATTTATCATAAGCGTACATATAACCGTGTTTTTCGCCTGTATGAGCGAATAACGCCAACACAAAATAAATATGTATACTACGTCCTAGAAATATAACTTTTCTAATTATAACTGAAGACTGCATAATTATTATGAAAGACTGAAGCCAGTATATCAGTGTCTATTTGCTTGTCTATTAATTACGATGGATTTTTCTATTTTATCTATTTTTTAAATCACTTTGTTTTGACACATATATCGAAATAGCTTCTAATCCCAATTTTATTATAACATTTAACTTTATATATCGCTCATTTGCTACAACGATACAACTAAAAAACAAAGTTTTCGAGAAAATGAATTTGAATATTTTGAATCATTAAAATATCATTTTTAAATGCGATTTTAGTATAATAACCGATTGTAGATCAGCTCTTCATTCAGTGTATTGAATTCTCGCCTACTATAAAAATGTATCCTTATTAAAGCAATCTTCCCCCCTTTTTGACTTATGATACTCTTGATGCAAAATTTTCTTTTCTTATTTCTCTTTTCAATTTTAGAAGTTCAATTATATCGTTTTACCAGTAATAAGAACTCTAAAGACCTGTTCTTTTTTTTTTCAAACAACTAAAAAATGACAATTTTTTAGTTATGTCGTTGTTATAGCAAATAAGCAATAAAATTTGTTTATATATTTATATATTTAATTTTGCGAAATCTCGTGTATCCGTTATATGATATTACGTTAGCTTTTATCTTGTGTCACAATGCACGCAACACTTTTCCGCTCGCTCTTGTTATCGTTGATTCCGACGACCTTTACTCCGGGATAGGTACAAATCTTAGAAACCGGTTCTCTCTGACTCGATTTTCACTATCTCACTCAGGTCGGCCAGGCTACAAAATCGAATCATCCTCTTCTGTTTTACCACGAATTACCATTTCATTTTAAGGTCTTGCATCGGGTATGTTTCAACTTAAAATAAGTTGACTCTTTCAAGAGCTTTGACGCAACGGTACCGCGCTAATCTTGTTTCATGTTTGAGCCGTTTCAAGAAGCATCAGACTCCTTCGAGAGAGATGCGCTTTGATACGATGACGTGGCGTGTAATCTGGTTTTAGCCTCCCCGCGTTGCGGCGGATGCTTCAACTCGAAACAGAAGACTATTCTTCCGAGCTTTTAGTATGACAATACAGTGCGTCATTAGAGTAGATCTTAATTCAAATTTGGATAGAGTAGGAGCTAGTAGGCCTGATTGCGTCTGGAGTTGGCTTAGAGTAGAAGAACTACACTGAGAGAAAACGAAATAGTTCTGGCAACTATAATTTGGCAACTCTGAAATTTAAGTAGTTGCAACTAGTTTTACGAAGTAATAGGAACTAAAGTAGTACTGAATACTATAAAAATATAGTCACGCTAACTACATTTGTGAACTATTAATTGATAGTGAAATAGCGACTCAACTATAATTACACAGTTATATAGAGTTATAAGATATGACAACAACATTTTTCCAGTTTAGACAAATATTTAGACAAATATGTAGTTTACTATAATCCAACGATTTACTATAAATGGTTAATATTACTATGTTTTCTTAGTTCATATAACTTTTTTGTTGTTGTTACTGCAACTTTATAGCACATAGTTGAGGCGCTATTTGTCCACAAATTTCTAGTTGCTGATACGACTTTTTTCTCTGAGTGTAAAAACGTTGAGGATTATCCATGACTTCATAGATAACTAATAAAGACAGGAAAGATTCTGTGGATTGATGGTTCGTGTTTTCTTAGGAAGTCTTGATGTAATTGCGCGACAATTAATTCTCTAGGATTGGAAGCATTCTTAAAAAAAATACAGTGAGTCAGAATATGACAATATGCTAAACACGCCTGCGAAGCGTGCTCGTCAGCTCTCGTCGCTCATCATTTCCACAATGTTGCATAGATTAAACGGTACATCAAGCACCTCGGATCGGCCAGATCGCGGATGATGAATCGGTTTGTGCTCGGAAACGGTGCATAAGTTTCGTTCCGACACAAGTTACGAGCGACAAACACGGCTATTTTAGTTTCCCACCGCGTCACAATAGATGTCTGCGGTGATCGTCTGCGGCATAATTCGTATAATTGATCCGAGAAAATCGCGCGTCAAAAGGAGGCAATTACGCGGACAGGCCCGTTGAAGAGGAAGGCGCCACGCTGCACGTGCGTAACACCGCGTGCTCGATTGCTGATAAATTTTGGATGGCACGCGGTACGGTATGATTGACCAATCGGTATTGTGCCATCAGCAACTTACGTGTCATTCACCTCCATATATAAAAGAAAACCGGTGTTTCCTCGTTAGTTTTTATATGCACGGCGTGCTCGGTTGTACACGGAAATAATATCTAATTTATAAGTTTCAGTTAGTTTCATTGAAACTTCGTTTGTCTTATTTGGAATGTTTAATATGACTGAAGAAGACTAAGTAAAGTCGAAACGTTTCATATTGGTACTTGTCGAAAAAAATGTTTTATTATACTATCTAACTACTTTAATTATAGCTCGTTTTTTTACCTTGATTTTGTTATATTAATATATATCTAATTTAAGTTCTGATGTCTTGATCAATTTAGAAATCGTCTTTCTTTAACTAGAAGTGTTATACGCTATATAACCGATTAGAAATAAGGAATTTTTGCGAATCTCTGGATGGCTTTAAGATGCGATCAAACTTAAAGCGATATAATATTAAATATTATAATTATTTAATGTATTGATAAATATTCAAATTTTGTAAATATTTAAAAGACTAAATAGCAAAATAAATCTTATCGCTAGTTAAATTTGCATAGATTTTATTATTTCAGTATTTTAACTGAAGATTTGAAGACAAACAGTATATAATATTTAAACGAATATTCGTCGTGTTCTCTGAAAGGCGATAAAATTCGCCATCGTCAAAACCTGTATCAAGTTTTTTGCTACAAATATATAACTTTAATTTATTTCTTGTGATATTATTAATCACTCGTTTATCAATTTACACGATGGTTGGATGGTTTTTTTATCAATTATCGCGTTAGTTATGTAAGACGCTACGCATGTTCTGGTATTACAGTTTACAACAGCGAGGACGATGCGAAAAAGTCTTTATCTAGGAAATCCTCACGATGACGTCGCTTTTGTGCGATAAACTCAGTTGCGAGCTGCTATGAGTCAAGCCTTTACCTGCTAACTGCATGATGATCTGTGTGTAACGGAAACACGATTCGAATACTGATACGAATGTTAATTTAAATCTACAAGGCATTTATCAAAATCGTCGATAAACTTGACAGCTTAAATTGCTCGATGTCGACAAGATTAATACCATATTTTAAATATATTAAACATTGTGTGCTTTTAGTGGTATAGCGAGAATTAATATCCCTCCATGTTATATGAATTTTCCACGTTATATTCAGTAATAAAATTGAATCTTTCTCTTCCTTTTATTTTTGTGCAGCTTAATGAGAGCTCTCTGTTAAATGGGCATGTTGGATTAAACGGTACGCTATTTGCAGGTTCTACATGACCTGTCTCTTATACACATCTAGATGTGTATAAGAGACAGGGCATGTTGGATTAAACGGTACGCTATTTGCAGGTTCTACATGACTGTGCAAAAGCGCGGAGAGAAGTCGAGCTTCATTGGAGGGCATCAAATTGCAGGCACATAGTCCAAGTCAAAGATGTGTATGAAAATTCCTATAGCGGGAACAAATGTCTGCTGGTAGTCATGGAATGGTACGTAAGAAAACGCAATACTTTTTAATGCGACCGCGGCCGCGCGGCGTCATTTATTGCGTGAGCATGATTCTTTAGATTCACGTCTAATTCCTTTTTGTTTCAGCATGGAAGGCGGAGAGCTGTTTCAAAGGATACAAGATAGGCAAGACGGCGCTTTTACCGAAAGAGGTACAGCTTCGGCATTCGCAGTCTGCCAAATTTTCCTATTTTTAGAAACTACGTAAACTTACGGTATACGTTTCTTTGCAGAGGCCGCGCAAGTGATGTACGAGATTTGTGTCGCGGTGAAGCATCTACACGACATGAACATCACTCACAGGGATCTAAAGCCTGAGAATCTTTTATATTCCAAACCTGGTAAGAGAACGCGTTACATATGTCATATCATTTGTTTTTCTATAAGGCGTGACAACTTGAAAACGTTATTATCTATCCACAACATTTTATGAGTTATTCATATATTATCTGCAAACCTTGAAGAGAATTGTAACTGTGAAGACTACGATAATTTTTATCTATATGTATACATTGCAGATACTAATACCATGATACGAATATTGCAACACATAAATAAATTATATATATTGTTATTGTTATGTTCGCAATCTTTTATTTTGAAAGTAAAATAGATTCCTAATAGTATGCGCCACTAGTATGTCAATAGAATAACAAGATTAATGTAGTACATTTATTTCCAGATGTCACTGGAATCCTGAAACTCACCGACTTTGGATTTGCTAAAGAAACACATTTAAAAGACACATTACAGACGCCATGTTACACACCTTATTATGTCGGTAAGCTTCCGCACTTCGCTTGCGAACACATACATATGTAGTTGAAACTAAAATTAATATATAATCTGTTTTTATGTTATTTTATTTTTAGCTCCGGAAGTTTTGGGACCAGAAAAATATGACAAGAGCTGTGATATTTGGTCACTGGGAGTAATCATGTACATATTGTAAGTATTTTACCATATGTACCTACTCAAGAGTTATTTTATATTAATAATTAATTTTTTCTGCTATAATATAGAGCACTCTCAATCCTTCATGGTTCTCGTTGTCTCATTAATGAATTATAATTACATATTAAGACGATATGTTTGTAATATTGTCTATCGTTATTTCTAGATTGTGCGGCTTTCCACCATTCTATAGCAACCACGGACTGGCGATTTCGCCCGGAATGAAAAAGAGGATCCGATTAGGACAATACGACTTTCCCTCTCCGGAATGGGCGAACGTGAGTCAGGAAGCCAAGAATCTTATTAAGGGTATGCTGTGTATAGATCCAGCGGAAAGATTGCAGATCGACGCTGTGATGCGTAACAATTGGATCGCCGTAAGAGCACACTTTATAACACGATTTCAGTCTTAGCGTAAATTTTCTCCGTAACATATTTTTTCAAAAGCCAAATGTTTCTCATAGAAATATATGGAAGTACCCGCCACTCCTTTACATACTGGACGCGTTTTACGCGAGGGAGAAGAAATGTGGCCTGAAGTGCAAGAGGAGATGACGCGATCGCTAGCGACAATGCGCGTCGACTATGACACGGCGTGTCTGAAGCAGCTCGATCACACGAACAATCCTCTTTTAAATAAACGAAGGCGCGCGAAACAATCCGCGAACGCAGTCCCTACGCCCGCTAGTCCTACGCCTGCCTCCTAGGAAGAGGACACTGTGAGAACCAGACGAAACTGGACTTGTTTTCTGCGTAGGTGTGTCAGATACAGCGTGATCACAACGAGGATCGTTTTCTGACTGCTGCATTTTACGAAGCGAAAGAAATTCCGAAGTAGAGTAGTATCGAAGGGCACCTAGATCACGTGTGTGTCGCACGATTTACGCTTATCGGCGACTGATTAATTAGATGCGAAAGCAATTTTATTAGAGCGTTATTAATAATAACACGCAACGAGGACAATATTGCCCAGCGAATGCAAGTAAGCGATGCCTTTTTAATTATCGAACGATGTCACAGTTTTTCTTAAACTGCAAACTTTAAAAGTATATGCGCTACATTAATTATAAAAATTGAGTAATACATACCATACTTGTATGGAAGGGTAAACATTATTAATGCCAAGCATTAGTGTTACATGTTTGTCATCAATTCAATTTCCATCAAACCTAATAATCGCCATTGTTTGAATATAATGGCCTTTAGAAGCACTAAATGAGGATAGTCGATCAATAAACGGTATTGCTAAACGTGTCTTTTATCAAATCCTAAACGTAATAGATCGTATTGGAATACTTAATAATAAAATTAAAAATATCTGTATCTAATAACGAAATTTAAGAAAAGAGAAAATTGTTTTTCTCAATAAAACTTCATTATTATACTTATTTAGAGGAAGGAATATGAAGTCATAACTTGGTGTCTCGAAAAGAAGTCGAGAGATATGTTATACCTCCAAAAGTCCGTCAGCTTCAACAAATGAGCCGATTTTAAGGCCGATAAATAGTAACTGGCTTTTGCCACACACACACACACACACACACACACACACACACACACACATCTTACATTATTGGTTCAAATATATGAGATCAAATTATTATAATGTCGTTGAGCCAGTAATCGTTCTTATATTCTGTACACATACATATATTCTAAAATAGGCGTCGATAAAAAAAAGATTGTCTTGATTAGGATTATTATAAATAATCTCCATGCAAATTTAGGTCCATGTCCGGTAGGGGAAGAATGGGTACAAGCTGCGAAACCTATAATTCAAAAACGAATAAACAAGTAAGTTGTAAAATATAACTCAGTATTTTATCATGCATAGATAAGCATTATATGTTGCTTATCAGCTGTATAATATGAAAGTAAAAAATTGTTATCAATAGGTATAATGAAGGCGAAATTCATTTCAATCTAATGGCTATAGTAACAGACAGAAAAACTTTATATGAAAGACAAAAGTTTGCGATCATGAGGTCCAGTGCTTGTGATCCTAAAGAATTAAAACGTTTGCAAACCCTAATTGAGGAAGAGATCAGAAAATCAAAAAGATATAAAATAGAGAACATTAGAAGGAAGCATAATTATCTACCGCTTATTATGGAACTTTTGAAGATTCTTGCTAAAGAAGGCAAGCTTGTACCTTTGTATCAAAAAGCGAAAGAGAAAGCACTTGAGAAGGAGTCAAAGAAAAATAAGGTTTGAGAGAGAATTTAGGTGAAACCAAAATACAAATGTAACAATGATGTAAAGACTATTTATCCATAGGCTATTAAGACTAGCGATAGGGATAGTTGCTCATATACTTGTCACTTCTAAAAAAATTATTTGCTGCCATTGAATAATCAGGTGTGTGCTATGTTTGTATTTATATCATCGAATTTATAACACATAATTGCGATTTTTCACGTAATCGTCCGCTGCCCGTCCAGCCTGTTTTAAATATATGTATTAAATTTTCATAATTACCTGTATCCCGATCCAATAAGATTTTTTTATCTTATTTTTACTACTGGTGTAATTAATTTAGGCATTAGAAATTGGATTATTTGTGTTTTAATATCTTTTATGTCTCTAATATGTTCGATATATATATTTAATTATATTTACGTATATTTGCACTGTTTTTAAGATTTACAAGTAATTACAACGATGTGCTTGAGGCTGAATATATTTGAGTGATTTGAATCTGCTTTTTATTTAAGTCACGAATGCTATGAAGCATACTTTAGTCGGAAGCAATCGAATGTTATAAAATAAGTATACAAATATTACATCGTTAAAAATACAAAAAACAGTAGATATATGGAAGATTGTATATACTTCTACTTAATTATTCGAGAATATTGTATCTATGCGTAGAAATATCGTTACAGATTCATAGAAACTAAATGGAATATTAGTCTATGTATTTTCAGTATCGTAGGTATATAGCGCGATATTCTACAATCAATGGCTGGTACATCAAACAAAAAGATGAGAAAAGTTCCATGTGCCTATAATTTCAATCGAACAAAGATCACAAATTATTACAAATACATTCTAGAATATTAGAGAAGTATCACTAGAATATGTAATATAAAATATTATTGTAAAAGGAGTATATAACTACTTAATATTTTAAAAGACAGTCATTTTCTGTGCGTCTAAGATGATTATAGCCTATAGAGGTGAAAGATATATTCGTACAGAATTTATATAAAAAGAATTATTCAAAAATTCCAGAGAAATATATTGTGTATGAATAATATAGTTTTTAATTATATAGAGCATACACACAGTTCCTCGTGTTCTACATTGATCAATTAATTCTACTATAATCACGAATAATGAAATAGAAAATGCATGTGCGTTAGTTCAATTTCAAACATTACAACGAATTCAGTAGCAAGATATTTTTATAACAAGTCAAAGGTTCGTATTACAAAAAGTCTGTATTACAAAAATTGACAATAACTGCAAGCAAGTCTTAACTTTCACACCATTGCTGCTTCGTTACTTATGTAATTGCAATTTTCTGTACCACAGCGGTAAAATCATGTATTTTTAACATGTGACGGCGCTGTAAATTTCCATAGACTGTAACCTTTACAAAAATATGTGTGATCAAATGATGTTATAAGTAAAAATTACAGAAGCTATTTTATATCTATTCTATATTATTTTTTATTAGTTCCTTGTCGAGAATTCATTTATTTAATTATACAGAACAATTCCACTATCTTGTGTTTTATATAATTTGTTTAATGTGTCATTAATATAGGGTAATTTAATGATTATGCATCTCTGTATGCGACATTAGCTCAAAATCATAATTACAATGTACATTATCAGATGTAATTAAATTAACACTGATAGAATTCAATATATGTGTATCATGTTTATCATTATCCATATTGAAATTTTTTTGTATATGTCCAAGCTTTTATAATTAATATTTTCCACTTCTAAATTACTGAAACATTGAGATAAGGAAATTATATATTTATGAAAGTTACATATGTATTATATTTCTTCCGTATTTATAATTGATAATGAAGCTTAACATAATTTGCGAATTGCTGAATTAGATTATCTATTTTGTCAGTATATAATTATCAATTATTTAAAATTAATGTTGACCAATATGTAATTATTAATTTAAGGACTCAATTATTAAATGTTAATTAATATTAATTATTAACATGACTACAGTAATTATTACTTATTTAATCGTTATTATCCAATGTGTCTTATATAACAAGTGTATACTTCCAAATAAATCATTTAAAATATTGAAATACGTTTCGTAGTATTTAGTCCATTAGAAATGGACACGAATTGTGGGATTACTTAATATTGACTTCATATAATCAGGTGTGCAAGAAACTATTATATTGCGTAGATTTCTACATTTACAGTGACTCCATAAATTCGTGGTCGTCGAAAGCACATTCCATAGTTGATTATAAAATAAAAGAAATCAGTACAAAAAGAAACATAATCAAGTTTTAATATATCTATTTTATACAACGCTGGGGATATCTTGTATGTGCGGTACAATAATTTTAATACATCTAAATCTCACTATCATAATCGCTGTATCGGAACATAAGTGGTAAACATAAGGTAATGTAAAGTGAAATGTAATATTCGGTAGATATAGATATATTAGAGCTTATTGAACAAAGTAATAAATGTAGATGTGCACAAGTATAAAACCGTTGTCAATCAACAAATTAATCAAAAGAAATGCTAAGTAATTGCGCGTTTCGCGCGCAGTTTTTAATGATTACATAAATAGTACGTTACAGATCATTAAAAATATATAAAGACTTTTTCTCTCATGTGCAAGCCATCATTTAATCTTTTTACCACTAGTTTTTCAGCTGTAAACTTTCCATGTCAAACAATTAAGTGTCTTTTTACAAGCGGCTCTAATATGCTTACAGGATTTTCTCATCACTTAAATTTATCAATCGGAAAATATAAGGGCAATTCTAATTACGAGCATTGAGCGCAATTTTTGTATATTCTTTTTTACTTATTAATATAAATTTTGTTGATATAAACTATAGACACACATATATGTAGTGTAAATGACACGCGTGTGAAGCAATGTAGTTTTTATTCAACCGTATCAAATACATATTTGATATACTCGTGTGCATTGATGCAAAATTATGCTGCGACACATGGAGTTATATTCGTAAAGAAGGAATCTATATACCCTTTACTTGAGAGGGTTATGTCGTTTATATTTGGAGTAATAGTGTGATTCTATCTTATATGTTTGATATTAATAAAACGGTTTTACAGCTTCACAAACAAAATATCTATTTTTCTTTGTCTACAATGCATAATGCTTAATCAAGATTTTAAAATACAGTTTTCGAAGTTACAATATGAATCGGAAATAGCATGCATCACGTCATTCATCTATGCAGATACAATGCAATTAATGTGAAAAGTATTATAGTACACCATGCTCTCTCTCTCTCTCTCTTTCTCTTTCTCTCTCTCTCTAAAAGTTCATCTAAAAGTTTATATCAAACGCCAAACTATATATAAACTCTTTGTTACTCAGTGGGCCCCGGAAGTAAAATATATTTCCCTGTATATGAGGTTTACAAATCGCGCATGATAAAATGAAGGCGTCTATTCAAAAAGACACAGTGTGATGATCCTTAAAAATTTGCTAAGAGTTATTGGAATGTAGAGGAATTACGAATTTAGGTCCAAATGGCGATCTATATGTGATGCCGACGTCAGAGTACACCTTGTTCGGCAACGCGAGATTGCATAAGTACAATCTGCCGTTGTCGACGCTATGCGACAGTGGTAGGGCACCCAACAGGCTGAATTTACTGAGTATACCCGGTGTACCTGTCGCCGGTGGTTCGATAGCTAGCACGGGCGCCCGATTGCTGTTTGCCCATCGAGCTATTGGAGTGATCATCCTAGGTGAATCCTCGTCGCAGAGCGCTACAAGTATCAAATCCACTAACGATGGCAGATTCTTGACTTTGGTCTCTACCTTGTTCTCCGTTAGCCTGTATAACGACAGCTCTTGTAGGAGAAATATATCTTCCGCATTCTCCACAAATACAATCGTCTTGACACCGTGACCGGACAATTGCCGGGCGAGGTTGATACCCGCAGCGCCGGAACGGTGTGGTCCGCACAGTGCGACCACGGTGGGCCACTGATGCGCATTGTTCGGATTCAGCCGATGACTTCCTCCTAATAGCTGTAGGGTAAGTTCAGCACCGGCGCGACCGAGCAGTTCCACCTATCAAAGAAAGCATAGTAAAGATAGAACTATTAAATAAAGAATAGAATTAAAGTAGAATTAAATAAAAAATAGAATAAAGAGCTTGAATATATATATATATATATATATCACATACATGTGATTATATATGAAAATGTGATGTCAGCTATATTTTGAAAATCCCATTTAAACTTTAATTATCTTTTAATCAAAATAAAAATATATGTTCTATCAAATTGTATCCATATTTACTTAAATGCATTGCGTCTCAAAGTTGGACCCATGTTCCTTGTATGTAAAATCTCTAGAATTATATATCTTTCTCTTTCTTTTTTATTTCGATATTAGAAGAAAGAATTTCAAATAATATCAATACAAACCCTGCGTTCCCAACTTATTCCCAGTCTATCTGCTGCACCAATTAACTGCCGATGTAGACTGAGAGTGATACTGGGAATTACTAGACCGTTATCTGTAACATATTCTTTTTCACCACGGCAAGGCACCACGATCTGTCTGAGTACTGTAGGCTCGGATACGAGAATATTTTCGTCGGGCCGGTAGATAGCCGTAGTACCTCGATTGTTTTCCGACTGTTTAACGATATCCGGCTTCAAAGAATTTATTTCTTGCCATACAGCCTGCAAGAGACGTAATTATAATAAAGTAACATTACAAAGCAATATAACTGCAACTTTTCTCTCTAATATAGTTAAACAATAAACAATCTTTAGAAAGCCCAACCTCTTTATTGAACAACGCTAAGTTCTTCTCAAAATCGAAGTCCTGCTGTAAAGACTGATCAATCGGAGTACCAAAGGTATGCTCGTCCCTTTCCAGTGCTCTTTGCCTGTGAGTTAGTCTTTTTGAGACTGATTTATTGTTAGATACATTATTTTCGGCTGCAACAAAATTGTTACATTAATATAACATACATATGTGTGTGCTAGGCGTAAATATATAAATTACACATACAGTGTGTACTTGGAGGTATTTTCCCATTAGGAGTTTGCTCCACTTGCTGCTGGTTAGGCTCCGCAGGTTTTTTGAAATTTGTTTGCGTTTGAGAACTTCCTGCTTGCACTGTATTTGGAACGCATTCTGAGATAGATCGTCCTGCCCTTTTCGCAATCGGTCTCTTTACGATCACCTTACTGTGTGTATCATTCACATTTCCCGCTTCCTCAGTTGATATAATCTCAAGATTCTGTATATCTTTTACACTGCAATGATAAAGATAATACATAATACACATATTAACATAAGATCTGTCCTCGCTGCATTGTACTAAAACTTTTGTTCTCGCTTGAAGTTCAAACTTCAAACATATATCTATTTCATTTTAAGTGCAGCGAGTGTACACTGGTTCAACTATAAAGAAGAGATCTATATCATGTGAGGTATTGGATAACTTAATGCTGGAGCAGTTGCTTGTCAAACACAAAATCTAGGTTTGATTTCTAGACTTGCCATCCCACATATGCGACACTAAGAATTTTCAGTGTAAAATATTCCACTCTGACGAAAGGACCCTGTATAAAATAATATGTAGAATACGATCAGATTACATTAGATTACATTCAATTTCAATGTAAATTAATAAAGGTCTTATTAATTCACATTGAAATTGAATGTAATCTAGTGTAATTTAATCGTATTATATTTATTATTTTAAGCAGGGGATAGAAAAACATATCGCGACACAGTATCGTCCTTTAAAGGACAGGAGCCTCCAAACAATAACAATAAGTAATTTAAAAAGTAAGTCCAATCCTGTAGAACGGAGGTTGAGCAACAAATTTTATACAACTCTTTCTCATAAAAATGATTATGATAAAACCAGTTTGATAACTTTGGCCCATCCAGGGCTGTGAAGCGATGAAATAAACAAACAATATATTATATCAATTTATCAAATTGCATCTATATATACCAGATTTTCTACTATTTCTCATGACTTACTTATTATAAAAATAAATTAAGCCAGCGAACTTACCTCAAGTTAACAATAGAAGAAGTATGAGGCATGCCATTGCAAAATGCTTTAGCCAAAGTCAGGCTGCTCGTATTCACATCAATAATTTTACCTTGGTAAGCAAGATCATCGATACACTTCACCGAGACTGTACAACCCAGGAACTGTTCAGACATCTTGCCTGAAACTGAAATATAAAAGTTAAACCACAAGCTCTTCTATCATTATTACGACACACATATCTCAATACTGCTAATCAAATAAGCAAAATTCACATGTAATTCTGAATTTTATGTCAGAATTCGTGATAAAATTGCAATTAACATAATGTTATTCATCATTCATTATCTGATGATTTATGATCTTGCGGCATCAGCGTTTGGCAAATTGCCACCTGGCAACCAGCAACGGCGATAATGAAAATTATAATGGTTAACAGAGCCACAAAAGTATATTTATTATAGTGTGTGTTAATATGCAGATAAACTTTTTTATTTTAGAAACTTAAGAATTGCATAAATGCAGCATGCAACGTTAATAAATAAAAGTTAATAGATGCAAACGCAGAAGCGCAATAGTCACCAGTTCCTAATATCATTAAAAAGAAGTCTACCGTCAAAATTGCTGCTTATATTAGGTTAAGCGGTGCGACATTACTGGAGAACTGTAGCGAACGTCTACATACCTGAATCGACGGCGGTAGAAATAAGGACGATTAAACGAGGGGAAAATAAACGATAGCAACCGGCGATAACTCAATTGTTGCGTGCTATTTTCGTGATTTGGCGTGCCGCATCGAAACGAATCGCCACCCCGTATGTCGGGTTGTATTTCGTATACATTGTGCGCGTGACTGTGATTTTTTTCCAGTATTAAAGCTCCGCTGTGACAGTCAAGGTTCTTCAGCGTTCCTCGCGACATAAATACTCGTATAATTCTGCGAGCAAATTTGCAATTATAAACAATAATCGAAATTGTGCGAGCTGTAAAATGTAAATATTCGCTACGCGTCGAATAGAAATATCGACCGTCAGTAATTTCCTGAAATCCCCTGAAAATATAAAGATATATTTTAAGACAATGTCTCGACAGTATCATAAATCGGGACATATATTTCTGATAGTTTCACAAGATGGTCTTGAAATTTTAGATGTTTCTTAGACGACTTCAAAATGTCGCAACAATTGTCTGGGACGTTTACCACCGACGATAATCCTCGTCGATGTGTGAAGGTCCTTCAACATTCCTCGCGACATAAATACTCGTATAATTCTGCGAGCAAATTTGTAATTATAAACAATAAGTGAAAATGTGCGAGCTATAAAGTAAATATTCGCTATGCGTCGAATAGAAATATCGACCGTCAGTAATTTCCTGAAATCTCCTGAAAATATTAAGATTATGGCCGGTATTCATAGTCCGTTCTTATTTCAAGACCGTCTTA
>NJRQ01000018.1:678013-707195 GCA_003063805.1 Aphaenogaster ashmeadi
AAATAAAAATTTTATAAATATGAGGAGGCAAAAGAACCGATCATCACCAAATACAATACGAACCTTCCTTTAATGATACTTAACATTTTTAAAAAAATCTCATCCCGATATCTCAAAATTTGCGGAAGTTAGAGCACCCACAAACATTATACACACAGACACACACATACATACATATATACATACATACATACATATATACATACATACACACACACGGACATTTTGTTAAAATGTGTTTTTTCCACGTTTTAAAACAATCTAAAAGCTTTAATAAAGAAAACTGGAAAAAAAATTTTTTTACGAAAACAAAGCTTCCTCTATGAGGAAGCAAAACTTAAAAATATTAAAAAAGAACCCCTTTATCGATCATCACCAAATACAATACGAACCTTCCTTTAATGATACTCTACATTTAAAAAAAACTCAGCCCGATATCTCAAAATTTGCGGAAGTTAGAGCAACCACACCATACATCACACACACACACACACACACACACACACACACACACACGGACATTTTTTACAAATGTAATTTTTCGACGTTTTTAAACATTTTAAACACTCTGACAAAGAAAACTGGAAAAAAATTTTTTTCACGAAAACAAAGCTTCCTCTATGAGGAAGCAAAAGTATAATTAGGTAAGAAGTAGCATTAACTGTAAATTCTAAAATGTTTCATAAGTAAAAAGAATATTATACCGCTTAAAGTTGCACATAGATAAAATAAAATTTTAATTATGTTATATCACAAAATGTATGTCACGTACAAACAATTCATTTTTAAGCTTATGTACATGTACTGTCTTTATCTTTTCATTTGAGTTTTTATAAAATTTGTTTCCTTAAGAAATGTTTTTCACAGACATTATGTGTGTTAATGTATTCTAATATTTACTTCTCTCTTTTCCTATAGCTTCGCGCTATAAACTTATAATATCTCAAAAGTAGTCTATTCAAGATGCGTAATTATGCTGTACATAAAATATTCGTGTTTTTGCACATTACTATTTGTGAACAAAGCTTTTTAATTGCATATTACAAAGTAAGTCAGAAAAGTCAGTAAAAATACCACTTTATTACACATTATTTAAAAAATTTTATTCATAACATTATTACTTAATAATAATATTGGCTAAAATTCTATTTTAAAGTATACGCATTAATTACAAATACAACAATATTTTTGCGCCTAAATTAGATATAAATCAACAGATATGCACACAAATATTTTTAACGTTTTAATTTAAAAAATAAATATGTAATTTTCACAGATTATTAATATTATTTTTATAATATTATTGAAATAAGTAAGTTTACTTGTTCCATATTTAAGATATTTTTTTTTAATAAATAGAAAGAATAATTTTCACTTGTAAAGATTTTTACCTAAAACGATGTGAAAGATGCTAATTCTTTTTTCTTATTTTTTATTTTTCATGTAGTATTTTATCTTTTTATATACGCTATTACTTCTCGTTACACGACGTATGCATGTCATTTTTACGTAAGATGTAATCTAATCTGATAAATAACTATTATATTTGAGGCTGCTGTGCAGCTGCAATCACTTTATTGCTACTATCTTGATAAGAGAGGAGTGGCATTTTCGTTTCGCGTCTCCTTATGGTGTTTCGTTGACTCATCGAAGTGTCAGACCTGCAACTTGTAACAATATCAACAATTAGGAACGTTTTATACAAAATATCAAGATCGCTTTTATGTTTCCTCATTACGAATTCGGCGTTTGATCGTACAAAAACTTTATCACGTTGTGACACGTGTATACATTCGCCATAACTCGCCATATCCTGCGAGTTATATTGGAGCAAAACGCGAAAGGGATTTTTCGCGAGATATGGCACACATCGAACGGTCTCGTAAATTCTATTCACCTTTGATAAGAGCCCTGCCGTTGTCTCTGCGGCCAAAGATGAAACGCGCCATATATCAAAGGATTTACCAAGCTGTTGCTCATACCGAAGAAAAATATTCCGTTCTGTAGTTCCTCGCTGAGCTGAAAGGCATTCGTTTGTTAGGACACGTTGACTTTTCAATGTAGAGTAATCTAATCCCTCTGTTGTTTCGATCAAAATACATATACTAACGTGTTCGTCCGGATTGATAAACAGGAGAATTATCATCATCGTGTAATACGGCGTCCACCAAATTAGAAATGCCGCCACGATGACGATACTGATGCGTAGCGACTTCCTTCTCGCCCGGTGCATCAGTCTTCTCCTATTTACGTCGCTGTTCCTGTACATCCTCATTGGTCCCATTTCTCTGAAATTTTTCTGACTTCCTGTAGCAAGACATTTCGTTAGACATATAGCTAGATATCAGGGGCGTAGCCAGGATTTTATTTCGGGGGGGATTTTTAAAAAATTGAAACCACAGAACAACTCATAACTTTTTTAATTAAATAAGATAACAATATTTGTTCAGGACATTTTCTTTAGACTTTAAAGCATTTACCATTTCATTTCTCTCTTGGCTTTCAACCTTTCATTTTCATATTTTCATATTTGGTTCCAAAATTTCGGGGGGGGGGGGATTTATCTCCCTAATCCCCCCTCCTGCCTACGCCACTGCTAGATATATTACTTAGTTTATCATATTACTATAAAGTATAATGACAGTAACCGAATTCTCTCTAGGCATCTTTTTTCACTTTTTCAATTTCATCATGTTATTTTCGTAGACTGTTGTAATTTCTATGCTTACGAGATTTAGAATACCAAATGTGTATTTTGTAACATTTTGGAAAAATAATAAAACTTTGTTGTCTGTAAAATACATAACAAATTGTCTTCACTTGTACAAGAGTTTAATTTCAGACATCTTTTTTAGTTTTGTTAAAGTAAATATTATTGAATATATAATTATTAAATATTATTGTCGAAGAATATATAAGAATATTAAGAAAAATTAGGATTAAGAAGAATATATATTATCGAATATATAAGATTATCAAAAAGTTACAGCGAGAAGAACAAATAGCTCATGTTTCACCGCAAGTACAATTTTGTGTAACGCAAAAGTACTTACGGGAGATAGTGATCACCGTGGATACGTATGTGGTGATCAAAATTGCTAGTGGCAGAAGGAACATGAAGAATAGGCTGAAACTTGCGTAGAGTTGTTCCTGCCAGCGCTCGGTGTAAACGCCGTGTGTCACACATTGCGTAAATACCTCGACGAATGGTCCTTGTGCAACATGAAATACCGCGAGCTGTTAAAATAAATCGGTATATAAATATGCAAACATCAATATCAGTAAGGCACGTGGGTAAAATAATGATAGAGTATGTTGATTAGGCGCTACCTGCGGATTCGAGAGAGAATTCGCAGAGTCTAAAAGTTCAAAGATTTGCGTGTGAAGACGAGACGTGAATAAATTAGCTAATACGTAAAATGTCGCGAAAGGTATTCAAGATGTTTTAACACGTGTGTTTTTTTATATTAAGTTAAAATAAATGTGAGCTGCCTGACAACATGCATGTTCGCAGTTTAATAAGACTGAACAATTTGAAAATTTTTAACGTGATATAATTTATTCTAAATATTTAAATATTTTTATTTAAGTAAAAATGTTAAGTATATTTTATTTAAGTATTTAAATACTTATTCTAAATAAGAGAGGAACTCTGGCTTTGATAAATACTGCAAAGCTTGCAACATAAACGTTAAGTGCAGAACACTCTTCGTTTATTTACATACAATATATCAACCAAATGTTCCTTTTAGCTATGTATAACAAATATACGGATTATTTTAAGTTCGGAAAATGTATATATATATATATATATATATATATATATATATATATATATATATAAAGAGAAAAGCTAATATCACTTTCGACATTCATTTGTAAATGTCCGTTCATCGATTTGACTTCTTGACCGAAGACGCGACCGTCTTTGACGGATCAGCTGACCAGAATTCCAAATTCGCCGTGTTTCCTCGGTAAGGCTGGGAGATGGAACGAAGGTTACCGTTGCCGTGAAAAGAATCTCCGTGGAACAGGAAAGGCGCATTAATTAAACGGGCCGTTTGTCTCTCGGCTTGTCAAGAGATATATACGTTTGTCATCAATCTCCGCCACACGGACCGCGCGTCTTTCTTTCGTCGCGACGACAGCATTGTTCCTTGACCGGGCGATGGCTCGCGATCTTCGTCCTCTCCGAGGCTAACACGTCGACGAGAAGACGCAGACCGATCTCGAAACCTCTGCATCCGCCGTTCGGCCGATGCACCTGACACCTCATTAAATCTCGGGCTCATCTAGAATCGGTCTCTCCTCGAGGGCAGGCTAGCGCTCGATTGGATTGTGACGTCTACCTCGCGTCTGGTATAGCATCTGTCATTATTTATTTTATAGGTATGCTAATACAGTTTTATAGATATAAAATACGCATACTCTCTGGCCTTTAACGTATCCCATCTTTTTCATCTTCTTCGCACGTGTTTCTCGCGTGCAAGAGAGATATTGATAATGACTCCATTGAGCTAATTGGATTATCGATACGATTACTTTATGTTGAAAGCTCAGAATGTGATATACAAATCGATTGTGAATTATTTAACGGTCATCTAATTGACAAGAAAATTTATAAACTTTGTCGATTTTGTTAATTTAGAATTTCATCGCGATCATTATGGTGCATTTGACGGCGAAGGTTCTCGGTTTAGTGATCTTTGCGATCAAGAATCTCCGCGAGCTCAAAGGATCTACGTCGCGAGAGATTCTTCACTATATTTCGTCTGTTTATAAAATTCCGTTTGCTGTGGCACGACGTCAGGTTTATATTAACAATATTTCTTATTCTACGCGATCGTTGAATGCAACAATATAAGTCTTCAAAATTAAATGTATTTCAATCAGCCAAAAATAAATATATATCATTTATTTATATCTATTTTTTATTTATAATATATAATTGTTTCATTCAATAACTTAAATATTAATATACACAATATAAGGCGAGTTAGTGGAGGAATAAAATAACAGAAAGTTCTTACGTATATATATTGTTCCATTCAACAACTTAAATATTAATACACACGATACGAAGCGAGTTAGTACAGAAACAAGATAATCAGAAAGCTCTTACGTATGTATAAATGTTTGTATAAAAAAATTGTAAACTATTCTATGCACTTTGCATTACAACATTGCAAACGAATAGCGACGTAATTTTTTTTAGTAGTATATATTAAAATGTATAAGTTTTTTCCGCATATCATGATTCATTGTGACGTCGATTGACAAGCAGTTAACTTTTGGAATTTTTTGCTTCGATTCCTGTTTTTGCGTCGCTCATTTAGAAACTGCGTAATTTAAACTAAGCGTATCAACGAAATTTTCCGATGAAAGTGCATATTTTGATGATGATTTAATTCCCCACACAGCACAAAACTTAACAGAAATGTTTCAGAAATGTTTCAAAGTTTCAGAAACGTTTCTGTTATTGTCTGTTATTAGTCTGTTTATTAAAAAGAAATTTATTGCGTGTTTTTTAAGTCTGGTTTGTCGACCGCGATTATTTTATTGCGACCTAGGTATGTGGTACTCCTGCAATCACTCATGATTATTGTTTTATAATTCATGCACCTGAGCCATTATTTAAATCATCTAATATTGATTACAATTTTTAATATTATATACAGATAGAGCAAGAAGACGGACTATGCCATTTTTTAGCAAAGGAATCGTTTGTAAAGCACTCATTCTCTCTTTTCCTTCTTTCTAACTCTATTTATTTTTAGCAATTTTTATATGTGACCAGAATTTTTATTTAATATTGTATAATATAAAAAAACGAGCGAAATATAAAGTTTTTCCATTTTTTTCCAAGACAGTCTAAATTCCAAATTAATCAACTCAATGAAAAATTCCTATTTTGCAGAAAACATTTATACAAGACTGTTTCTTATTAAATAACAAAACTCTTAATAAATAATGAGAAATGTAAAAAAAATATATATATATGTTTATAAGATGCTTCGGCTTGCTATCATAGATGCAGAATGCTTTAAAGCGCGGAGTCGCTTATGGCATCCTGAAGAAGACCGATGGTCACTACAGTCTGCCGACCGACAACGAAGTCGCACGGCAAGAGGTGGCTGTTCAGGAGATCGGTCTGCTAGATTTGTACTGTCAGCGGAAGATTCATCGATCGAGGGGTGGCAGGACACGACGTAACAGAGGTACTGGGCGCAGTCGAAGGGTCGCCTGCAGGTGCAGTAAGAGAGGCGCGCGACGAAGGTCACGAGGATGCGGGTCAAGGTCCTGCAGGAGGAGAAGGAGGGATAGACGCGGAGGCTTCGGTAGACCTGTTCATGACGGGACGACAAGACCTAGGATCGAACCTATTTTGGACGCTGACAAATTGACTGACAAGTCGACTAGACCAAACCAGACTACGACAGGGGCCACCAACGTGATTGGCAGCATCGAGCAAGGCAGTCGCTCAAACATGCCTTCCGAACAATGGGATCGCAGTATACCGTTATCATGTTAATCGTGGAGACGTCTCAGTGATATTGCATATTACCCTCCCCTCGGGACTCCCAAATTTTGTGATTTTTTATTTCAATTTTCTAAATAACATTCGAATTGTTTTGAGAAGTAAATTTTGTTTCTATTTCCATTTGAAACTTTTATTTCTATAAGTCTTTCCATTTCTATTAGTTTTGAATACATATGAATATATATATATATATATATATATATATATATATATATATATATATAGAAAAAAGAATAGAATTTGTACACAAGAGATGAATGTTATTTGTGTAACTATCTGTGTTTTTTACTGATATATGTTTTTATTGCTACATAAAACATATCAACAAAAGTAAAACTACGAAAAGAATTTTGTGATTGAATTTGTTCTATTTAAAAGCCATTGTTTTATATTAAAACTAGTTCGAAGAAAAACGTATTAAAATTTATATATGTATTAAATTATCAGGGTTTCTTACGAATGCTGTGTCATTTAATTGCCAGTGATTGCTAAGCAGGAAACGCACATTCTTTTTATATATTTATGTTTTTATCGCTGCATTTTTGCTCTATGTAAAGTATATCAAAATAAAAGTATAACTACAAAAAGAATTTTATGATTTAATTTGTTTTATATAAAAAAGTCATTGTTTCATATTAAAGCCAGTTCGAATGTATCGAATTCTCATGGTTTCTTGTCAATGTTGTGTTATTTAATTGTTAATGATCGCTAAGCAAGAAACGCATTCTTTCTAAATAATTGCGTTTTTACTGCTGCATCTTTGCCACATAAAATATTTCAAAATAAAAGTAAAACTAAAAAAATTTCATGATTTCATTTGTTGTTTTTGTACTGAAAATATTGTGTTGAAAATGTATATTAGATACACTACAAATCATCAAGGATTTTCGCGAATGCTGTGTCATTAAATTACCAGTGATTGCTAAGCAGAAACTGCATTCTTTCTATATACTTGTATTTTTACTACTGCATCTTTGCATAAAATATGTCAAAAAAAAGTAAGAATGTTATGATTTAATCTGTTGTTTTTTGAAAATATGTAGATTAGTTATCAAGAAAATATTAGATTAGTTATCAAGTCATCAAGGATTTTCGCGAATGCTATGTTATTTAATTGCCAGTGGTCGCTAAGTAGCAAACGCATTTTACCTATATACGGGATGTTCTAGAAAGAATTATCAATATCTCGAGTGGCTGAAAAGTTTACATGAACACATGTTGCAGAGTTACAAAACTCTATTGATTAAAGACGAAATTGAAATATAAGTTCACAAAATACGTTTATATGAAATGTTTTCTCCGGCAATTATCATATTTCGCGAAGTATTAATTCTCTTTTCTGGAACACCATGTATATGTACCTTGAGAGAGGAATATACCTACAAGACTGTGTTTTGCATACTAATGACGCGTACGATGCAAGCGAAATAGAATATGTGTTGTATAATGCCTTGTTGTATTATCTATTTTTCCGCGACAAGAGATGTATTATAAATTATATTGTTTTCTTATTTAGTACAATTAATGTGCACTTTGCGCTCTCTTTCCAGAAACTTGATGTAAATTAGAATATCTCTGATTTGTTATTTCTTTCTTTGGATAATTCTCCGGTTATTTCTATTCCTTGGGGAACTTCTAATGAAAATTTACATACATTACGCTGCGTTTTACACGTAGTGCAGTTGTAGCTCTTAATGCAATTATAACTAAGAAATTTTCCAACAAAGATTTAAGACTCGCTTATCGATTAAAATAAACTACGTCTATTATAAAGGCGGAACCAGACTATGCGCGATTCGTAATTCGCGATTCGTGATTCGTATATTCGTGAATAGTGCAGAGGGAAAATTCGTCGGCTAGCTCGGCTAGCGAATCAGTGCGAATGGCGAATCGCGCATGGCGAATCGACGAATTTTCCCTCTACATTATTCACGAATATACGAATCACGAATCGCGAATTACGAATTGCGCATAGTCTGGTTCCGCCTTAATAATTGATCATAATATCGTGTTGTATTATAGTAGGTGTCTATAAGAGAGACATTGCAATTATGAACGATAAAAAAGTAAAGCCGTCACATATTCCGATACGTTTCTTATTGGCATAATTACATCGCAATTGAAATTAATGTAGGAAATGAAAGATATTTACTCAACAAGTTTTCAACGACATTGTCATAGAAATATCCTTCATTTGTAAATGTTATGACACAAACATACTTGTAAAATTACGTTAATTCTATCTACTTTTAACTGCGACAGACAAGAGAATAGCAATATATTGCAATATATTGCATGACAAGAGAATAACAATATATTGCATGGATATATTAAAAAATGCAAAGAAAATTTTTACATATTTTATTTGAAGATGATTTTTATAGCCTATATTAATTATAGAAAATATCAAGTGTCATTGTATTAGATTATCTTTTTTCTAAATTTTCCTTTCTAAGAACAATGAGTAATATTTAATCCTTTATTGTTTGAATCATAACTCAAAGCAAAAACTTGTTTGTTGCGCCAAGTTTGTGTGATCTTTGATATTTATAAATTATCCGGTTCTGAAATCTTCAATATTTTTATGATCATAGTTTATATTAAATCAATACTAATGTCATTTAACCTTATCTCCTTTGCTGGTTTAAAATCATGTAAGATTGAATTAAATAATATAGGCGCTTGATAAAATTTTTTAAATAATATCTTCAACTATTTCTACGCGTAACTGGTTTATCGATAAGCATTTTCCTAGCGATTAACTGCTTTGATAACATGGTATTTATAATTGCTATTTAATATTCAAATGAGAACCATTCGTTCAAGTCGGCTATATAATTTTCTGTTATAAATTGTCGTCAGATAAAAAGCTGATCTTTAAGAAAATCAACGCATATGACTTTTCAATAATTGATTATGCCTTTTTAAAAGCGTTTTTTTATAGTATATATTTTATAGTATTTAAAATATTCATATTAATGACGTAATAATTGAGAGATTAAAATTGTTTTTTTTACTTTATACATAAAATCTGAGATAATGAAATGTGCTTTGAATGCATAATGTCACTTAAAGTATTTTATATTTACTAAAAGTATTATATATATATATATATATATATATATATATATACATTTACTTAAGGTATTTTATATTATATTTCTCATTTGGTACACTAGTTTGTTTGCACGCAAGTTAAGCTTGATGTTTAAGATACCAACTATTATATGTTTAACCTTTTAACAAGTCTAAATTAATTTGTTATATATCTTTTTATAACATGGTATAAAAAGTACGATTTAAGCGACTCCTAAATTGTTCCTATCGGTTTCCAAAAACATAGATCTTTTAAAAATAGTAAATTTGCGAATGAAAATAATAAAAAATATGTTTGAAGGATTATATACAGAGTGGGCCATTTTAATCAATACATGCGATTATCTTCCGAACTATTCGTTATTCGAAAAAATGTTTCAAGTAAAACTTACTCTGTTTCGAGGGGGACATCTTATGATAGACACAGGTTTTTTCTAGGTGGAGGTATTCCTGAGATTTCAAGGTGACTTTTGTTTTTTTAAATGGAATCACATGATTTTTTTATACATGTAATTCCTCTAGTTATTTGGCATATAAAAATATTAAGGTAAAGTTATCCAAAAAATCAATAGTTTACGAGATATTTCATATTTTATTCTGGCATATTTTAACATGAAATATAAAATATCTCGTAAACTATTCGTTTTTTGATAACTGTACGTTAATACTTTTATGCATAGAATAAGGGGATGAATCAATTAATGTGAGGAAAACACATGGTTACTTTAAAAATAAATTATTCAATTTGCAATATGAAAGAAAAAATATGTAATTTGCAACATGCATCTGCATATTTTTTCTTAAAAGTAACCATGTCTTTTTTTCATACCAATTGATTCGTCTCATTATTCTGTGCATAAAAGTATTAAGGTAACATTACTGAAAACTTAATGTTTTACAAGATATTTTGTATTTTATGTCAAAATACTGTAACTTTCAAGCCTCATAACTCGAAAAATACTTAACGAAAAAACATTTAATTATAGTGTTTTGGAAAGCCCTCGACATAAGCTACAAGAATATGTATTGAAAAATGGGGGTTTCCGTTTAAGAAATTGAAGGTGATCTTCACGTGATGTTCAATTGACTATCCAAGGTCAAACCAATGACACCATCTTATGTCCCCCCTCGAAGTCACAAAACTTTTGTCTGAAACATTTTTCTTTAAAATGTCGCGTTTACGAAAAAATCGGGTGGTCTGGGACACCCTGTATATAATTTAAAATATAAAAGTGTAATTTTGACCTTTCCAAAAAAATATTTAAATGTTGGATATGCGATGGTTTGTGTGCATAATGTACAATACATTTATATCATTAAAATGTTTATAAAATACAATATATGTATAAATTAAATGAACGCAATTTATAAAATGTATAAATATTTAAATGAGAAATTCATATATAAGATGTTTACATCTTTATTAACTTATCTATCTCTATTAACATATAGTTGAAGTATATAAGGCAACTTGTTTGTCTTACCTGCGGAATGGCGAGCACAAAAGACAACAGCCAAGCGAGAAGGACGAATCGCGAGCACCTGTGGGACTTATTGAGGCCCTTCATAGGATATCGCACCGCGACAAATCGATCGACGCCGATCAGCACGAGTATGAAAGTACTAAGGTACAGGCTGAACATTTGTAGGAACTTGAAGATTTTGCACGCGGCATTGCCCCACAACCACTGGACATTGTAGCTCCAGATCGCCTCACCCGCGAGGCAAAAGATGGTGACCAGCAGATCGGCCACTGACAGATGAAGGATCAGGGTGTAGATCGCCGAGAAGCCACGCTGCCTCCGACGATTCTTCCTGATCGAGTATATCGTTGCCAAGTTGCCCACCAGGCTAAGAACTGATATAATTGCCAACACGATGACTTTGAGGTATATCGCCCTGTTCAGCTTAGGCGCGTGTTCCACACACGTGATGTTCTTGGTATCCGACTGATACCCGGTCAATCGTTCAGCGAGCACATCGAGGCCGATGAAATCGGTGAGGTTCTCGCAGATCGGGAGAATAAGAGGACTCGTGATGCTCGACAAGTCGCTGCTGTTGCTGCTGCTGTTGCTGCTCATCGTCGACAGCTTTATTGTTCTCGGCATCGGCGTCGGCCGTACCTCGTTCCCCTGGGCGATGCTTCCGGTTCATCGGAGATACGATGTCGACGGTCGAACACGTGCCTCCATTCTCCAGCAAAATCGCACGATCATCTTAAGAGGTAAGATGTATGTTCCGTGGGGGCATTCAAAGTGGGAAGGATGATCTCAGGGTCTTTCGCTTTTTTTTTTGATTCTCCGTTCGTCCGATTCTCGTTCTCGTGGTACTGATCGCTTTATATTTATCATTCAGGCGACGTAGGGGAATGAGTCAATTTCTGCCTCGCGCGAGGGATAGCTGCATCGATCTAATGCAGATACCAACTCAAACAATTAGAGGAAGACGCCTGAAGGACATTTCGGAGGAGTATCAAACGCTGCACTAACTCAAACGTTCCATGTAAAAGATGTGAAGGATTTCGTATTTGGATCGCTTGTTATATTTGATGTTCAGATACTCCAAATTTCGGGATATTCGAAGAATTACCTGTCAGTAACAAAGAGAATTGTTTAATTGGACAATTTTAATTCTGTTATTTTCAAACAAAATTTCCATGTCTCTCTTATCAAGATTATGGACAACGGTTTTGATTTAACTTTATAAAATTGAATTATATTTTTAATCAATTTTTAAAAACAATTTTTTTCTTTTATTCCATTTTTTTCGGTATCGTACAAAACAATAATAGCTGTATCAGTTCTTTATCTCGTTTGAGAGAATGATTACATAATTTTCTACTTATCCACCGAATTATTTTGCGTTTGATTCATTGATTGAAATAATTTTTACAATGCCCATAAGAAACTAAAAGCGAAATTTAATCACAGAAATATGAATCGTTTATAATTTTACTAAAAAATAATGATTCTGTAAATTAATTGTATAAATTGCTTAGATTACGTAAAATTAAGTTACATTAACTACTGTTTGATAAAGAATAAATTAACATTTATTGTTGACTTTTTGTTTTGTTATCTTGACAACTTCACAATAATTCGATTGATCTTACATTATGCATGAGCTTTTTTGTAGCGACGTAAACAAGTTATAATAGAAATATCAGACCTTGAACATTCTTACGTATTTATCGTATCGTTGTACGTGAGAAACCTAAAACTAAATCATTCGTTAACTAACCGCAATATCTTTTTTATCGATATGACTGCAATTTTCAGAAAATTCCATGCACAGGAAATTTACACACATGTGTTTGCTTATCTCAATTTTATGCCTCTTTATTTAAACACATAGTAGTAATTTATTTTTAAGAGATAAGAAGAACATATTAAAGATTTAAAGATGTAGTTTTATATTTATTATTTAGACAAATAGTGGAGAATGAATCAATTTCGCGCGAGGGGTTAAATTAAATACATAGTTTTATTTTTGCAAACGTTATCACAAATAATACTGAACATACGTAAAGCCTGAGTGTTGTAAATAATAATTGCATTCGTGTTTTTTTTCAGCTATTATTAGCACATTTACTTTCTCTTAACAATAATTTAGAGACACTTACAGATTTTTAAAAATAAAAATCATATCGCGTGAAATAAGTTTGTTGCACATAAATGACAATAAAATTTTTTTCTCTAAACACAAAGTTCCGTTGATTGATAGAGTATTATTGTTTATTCACACTTTGTAGATTAAAAAAAAAGTGCACTTGAAGATAATCTTTCGGTATTTTTAACGTCACTAACCGTCTATCTAAAGTTAATCGTTTTCTAAAAGATTTGCTTCGTCTTTATGTCTTCAAAAAGTTATTTAAATCGTGCGTGCATAATAATGTTTTTGAAAGTGATACACTTTCTCTTATTCTATATTTCTTTCGCTATAATTATTTAGCACTTTGGGTAGTTTAATATAAGTATTTTAATGTAAACTTGGCACGCTAAGTAAGAGAAATGACTCGCGTGTTTTGCAAAAATAAACGATCGCGACAGCGGCTTTACTCCGACGAGTTTCTGCAGAATTACATGTTGCTTTACGCGCACGCAAACGCAACAATAACTCATTCGCACTGCGTAAACTCGACTGATCGATAGAAAACTAATGCGATGCTATCTCGTTCGCTTCACCTCAATAATCTTCCCTCGTTACCTTGATCATTTCATCCGCGTTTATACGCATTTCATTGCGCGTTCAACTATTGTATATCTATTGCGATCTAAATTGGACACTTACTTACATCCTTGTACATTACTACGTGTAAAAAGCGTCGCATGTCGACTTGTCAATTTAGATTAGTAACACTAACAGCTGACACGACACGACAAGAGCACGCACGAACTGCACAGAAGATATCTATGCAAATGAGAAAAAAGAAATGTTTTCTTAATTTATACTATTTGATAATACGCTTCTAGAATTAAACATGTAATAGCTGTCCTTATTTTTTTTAGCGAGGAGTGAAAACGTGTACTTTCAGGACGTGATCGTAAAATGAGACAATCGCGCAAAGTTATTTCCGTAGGCGTCTCCACACTTCTCATTCTTCGTTTTCTGAGTAAATAGCTGTTAACACAGTTTTTTCGTCGAGCACAGTAAACCTTTGACCGATGCAGTTTCTCGATCCGACGCTGTAGGTTGGCTTGAACGTAGGCACACGGATGTATATGTTTCAGATTCTCAGGTAGAAAATTCCGACCAGATCGTTGGATCTCGATGCAGCAACCAGATTGGCAATCCGCTTGAAATATCTTCCGGGATTACATAATCATGAAATAAAAAACTGGGACACATGGTATGTTAGACTTGACAGATTTTACGGTCAATTTTTTTCATTATTCTCGATGCAGCTTCCAAGCTTTCGCTGCAACGTTGAGCGCATTAATTACATTTACGCTTACCGACAGAATCGGCATTGCAGTTAAAAAAAGAAATTTTAAACATTAGGAAGAAAGAATTAATGAGAAATATTCATTCTTTTTTTACGTTTAAACTTTTAAACTTAGAAACTTCTTGTTCTGATAGATATTTGATGAATAAGATCAAATATACATTCTAAGATGGGTTATTATACGTGATTTTAATTCTTTCTCGTGCCGATTCTCTTTACCACGAAAGTTTCGAAAGTGCAAAAGGGTTTATATAAATCAGAGAAAAAGAATGTCAAGACATCTGTCTTTACAGAAATCTTTTCTTTTATCATTATTGTAAAAATATAGTATTTTTAAAATTTGATTTCTTACTAATTCTGATTTAAACGTGTAAACACTATTAGCCGCAGTCTCAACTAGTAAAAAATCCTATTTTTAATTTGTGTGTATGCGATAAAAACTATTGCGTGCGATCTACGACAAAGCAATGAAATTAATAATTAATATAATTTGTATCTATATTGCACATGCATGTTTACGTGCGCATTTTATGAATTTATATATATATACGTAATACATAGGAAATAATACATTATACACTGAGAGAAAAATTTACTAAATTTCAATAAATGTTTTCTTCAATCCTAATGAAATATTCTTTTGAATTCAGTTAATATTTTTCGAATGAAAAAAATATTCATTCAATTGAAAACAAATTTTCTCTAAACCTAATAAAATATTTACTGAATTCAAAAGAATATTTCATTAGGACTATTGAAGAAAAACATTTATTGAAATTTAGTAAATTTTTCTCTCAGTGTACTCACATCCTTTTTTTTACGTTTCTCCGACTTATCCAGTAATAGAGGCAATACTCCAATAATAGGATAACTATAGCACATTCAGGAATACGATTAGCTTTTTCTGTCTCTGGCATAATTGGAATACACAATCAGTGTAATCTTATGGAGTACAGTAGCGGATATCCAGCTAATAGCAAATACCTTCAACGAGAAGAGACTCATCGTCGTGGTCATAGAAAGTTTTCCAGAACGATTTAATTTACATAAACAGTCGGTCTCCGTATATAGTTCCAATATGCAATCTTTATGCGGAACTCTGATTTCACACGTTTTTCAAAATTCACTTTCCTGTTAGGTCTATATTCTGGACTGAAGATCTGTATTTTACTGATAGACAAAATATTTATAATAGGATTGTAAATATTTTGTCTATCAGTAAAATTTATTACCCGAATATCGTTTCTCATTGAACATTCGATTATTCGAACGATATCATTTAAGAAACGCATAGAAATACAATACATCTATGTCAGTTTGCACTGACATGCATGACATGTGACCTTTAATTCCAGTACCAGCAGTCTGAATTTCACAAATGTATAGAAATATCGACGGAACTCAAAACGTTGTGTCTTAATGCTAAAAAATAACATACCCAGTTACATTTTGAAGCGTTCGCTGCTTTAAAAACAGGCTTTAGATTATATAAGGCACAGAAAGACAGTAGCACTATTAAAATATCTACTTTAAGAAAAATATGAGAACTAGCAGCTCAGAAAGATCTCAGAAAGAGAAAATGGAACGAAAGATGAAAGAGTCTATAAAATTTTGGTTATAATTTTTATTTAGTTACATTCGCGAAATATTATATAAGAAATAAATTTTTTCTACTTTAAAATGTAGTCGGTTTATTATCTTGAAAGATTGATTATCTCCAAACATTTATATTAATATAATTATATTAATATAATTTATATTAAATTTGAAGCCTTCGAAAGTAAATTTTATCAATGCCAATTCGATATATAAGTTTGTTGTATAATATTCTATTGTATTTTTTTTAAGTTCTGATAAAAAAACGTCAAGAAATAAATCTGCAAATTTATGAAATGATGTTAAATTCTTATTTCACGTATGTTTTAAGTTATTTTTTTGTAAATTTATGAGAACTATTGCATTCTGTTAATAGGCAAAATATTTATATTCTATTTCATGTATATCTTTTATTATATAGTAAAGCGAGGTGAATACAAAGGAATCACGCATTCCGTGACAACTACACACGTGTTAACGCGATGACATTTCTTGAACTCTGCAAGCCAGACATCGAAATAAATTTGCATTTTTTTATGTATTAATACAATTCATTACATCTTCAGCTACCTTGAAACTTGGAATTTATCAATGTCGATTTATGAAATATATTCTTTTCTTTATAATGACATTTTTTTTATAAAGAAAATATCAAGAGAGATAAATTAACATATTCATTTTTGGGTCTGAAGATTATTATATGAGTTCTCGTTTTTTTAATTCATGATTCATTTTCTCGATAAAGAAAATATCAAGAGAAATAAATTAACATATTCATTTTTGGGTCTGAAGATTATTACATGAGTTCTCGTTTTTTTCTATTCATGATGTTTCATGTATAATACTTAATTAGTATTATTTAATATTTGCGTTTCTTTATGTACCGTGTGCATAGCAAGCTAGATCTTTTTTTAAACAAAACAGGAGCGTTGGTACAAAAAATGTTAGTATATGCTGCAGGCAAGTTAGTAACTTGCAAGAAGTTATAATTTTTTTTAAGTTCCTTGCAGAGTTTATTATTTTTCTTACTTCTATTCTTTTTTCTTGGTGGCGAAGATGTATGACTAAATAATCAATCAAACAAATTAGATAACGAAGTATCATAGACTTGATAAAGTAGATAGTAAAGTTGGCGTTCTCTAGAATATTATTGGCATATTTTATTTCAAATTTGCATTTTGGTATTTATCTTTCATCATTGGTTTATCAGATGCGAATATGTTGTTTTATACCTTTTATTATGTTTATATACAATGTAAAACATCGAATGATTTAAAAACTTTAAAAATTAAACTTTACAAATGTAATTTTGTTGTTACATCATTAAATAATTAAAAATACAGTATATGTTCAATATTCAACAAAACTGCAAACAAAACAGGAATAATAATTGTAACATGATTAAAATCACAAAAAATTAAAGCTTTGTCAAATATTGTTATAGATAAATATAAAATATATAAAAAGAAACTTTTATCAAATGACAACATTTAAAAAAATACTATTATTTTGCAATTACGCATACTGTATTACAATAATTTTTATTAATTTGGTTTACGTTAATTTCAAATTTACAAGAATAGTAATGAATTAATTTTAATTAATTTTATATTTGATTAATTTTGATTCTGTGTACTTCATATATAACAATTAAGACCGTTACAATAGTTGAAAATATTATACATAAAAAATATCAGATTTAATTTTATTTTGAAGAAATTTTATTGCATTAATTATGACTGCTCTGTATTACTATAAAGGCGCAGTAATAATTGTTTTGCGTGTGATTTCTATTTCTGTTTAGGAGCGTGTAAAGAATGTGTCGTAACCCGTAATTTTCGGACCTGCTTCGAGGCTTTTCCTCTCCATCCGTTACCGCAATACATAAAACTTCGAGGACGTGAACTGAATCCCGCAGTGACGTTATTATTCGCCAACGTCATTATGCAGCGTCTGTGCCTCCCTCAAGGATAGTGATACCGATAGTGATCGAGAAGGAGCGATAAATCAGGATTTTCGTAAAGCTTTTCCGCCTTGCGACCGTCGTATGTGATTCTCCGCGGCTCTCATTCGCGACGCAGTTCGACCCTCCGAGTTCGCGAAACGCGCGAAGAAACAATGCCGAACTTATGTCGTAACTTCAACAAATATTATCATAGTGGAGAAAATATGAAGTTCTTTAAAACGAGAATGCACTTTAATTCAGATCGACAGCGGCAACTGATCGAGCTGTAAAAAAGAGACTTTATAGAACATCATGAATGTAAAAAGTCAAGATTTAATTAAGAGACGTTACTGACGCATTTGAGTTCCTTTTCACGGCTTTAATAAGTCTCAGCCAAGAGATAAGATCTTTTCGCGTTTTCTTTTTTATTAGTATGTCTTCTAGGGTTTACTGGCGAATCAGCGCGCCATTTCTACGCGAGCCGAGTAACGCCGCGTCTGCCTTTCACCTCGTATTTCGATCTCTCGCTACACAGCGGTCGACGGCAACGCGTCGCAGAGCCTCGGAGTGCTTTTATTTTACGTAACGGATTTTCCGATAAAGTATCGCTTCGACGTTCACCATTCGGCTCCGTGTAAAATGTTATCCAGCTAGTAAATGCGCCTCTTGGGACGTGTCCCCGCTCTTTTCTTAACGTATCTACGTGCGATATACATGCGGAATATGCATACATATCCCTAACATCATGTATTAAGAAACTGTCTAGGATCTGAAAGTTGAATATTTCATAAGTGTCCGCGTTCGATGTTCGATAGCGGAAGATCGTGGGATGCATTATTAGCGCAAGTATAAATAATTTATATTATTCCTATTTTTGTATGTATAGTTTAGTCTTCATTTAATGAAAGATTAAGTAGATGAAGTCTATAAGTAGTACCTACTAATCAGTATCTATTAATTTATATTATTCCTATTTTTGTATATTTAGTGTCTTCATTTAATGCAAGATTAAGTAGATGAAATTTATAAGCAGTATCTACACAGAAAAAAAGAACATTCTTATTTCAAAAATATCTTTATTTCTGACATGTAAATCTTAAAATGAGATTTTATAGCGTTAAACGAAGAAATATTAATTGCATTAAAACATTTTATATAATTCAATAAAGAAAATTATAGTCTTATTATTAAAAAATAATTTTTATTAATGGAAAGCAAAAAATATTGGATAGAGAATAACAGTACTTTCAAACCAAGAATATTCATATTATAAAGATAATACAGTTTAATCTTATTATTGTATTCTTTATGTAACAATTACAATATATATTTAAATTAATTTATAATATTCTTGTATTTCAAGAATATTATAAATTAATTTGAATATATATATATTGTAATTGTTACATAAAGAATGCAATAATAAGATTAAACTGTATTATCTTTATAATATGAATATTCTTGGTTTGAAAGTACTGTTATTCTCTATCCAATATTTTTTGCTTTCCATTAATAAAAATTATTTTTTAATAATAAGACTATAATTTTCTTTATTGAATTATATAAAATGTTTTAATGCAATTAATATTTCTTCGTTTAACGCTATAAAATCTCATTTTAAGATTTACATGTCAAAAATAAAGATATTTTTGAAATAAGAATGTTCTTTTTTTCTGTGTAGCGGGAAAGAACTTTATATTTTAAAAAAGCTCGTAAAATAATAAAATATAATTCTTATTGACAGCCGCAGCTTTATTTCCAAAGCCTCTGATTTATTTTAGTATTGGTATCGATGGAAAGGACTGCAGTAAATATGCCCTGCCACTTGCTCTCGTATAAAAGAGGCTCCATTTAAATGACTCGATAGCTTCCATAAGTTGTAAATGCTTTCAATTAAATTCTCTAACTTATTAGCGAAAAGTTTGTTTCGCTGGAAATGGAAAATAAATTATAAATGAATCTTTTAAAAATTGCGAAACTTTTTATGCAGTTTAATGTAGCTTCTTCTCGAGCAGTTCGATTTGAGAAATGACGTACAGCAGAAATATACAACGTTGCTCATAAATCGTTTATGACGCAAATGTTGTAATTATCGTTTTGCGTCTCGTTGAGCATTTATTTTTATTTGTTCGATGACGGTCGAAGGAGAGACAAAACTTCTTCCGTAAAGTCACCAAGTTTTACTGGAAGTTCCGCTTTTCTTTCTAATTTCTTCGTGGCAAGGTTTAACTTTCCTTTATCGTAGTTGGAATTGCTGCAAATTTAGCTTGAATAAATTACGTCGTATTCAGTGTGCCTTAAAGTACACAGACTGGTAAATTTTATTCCATTTATCAGGGACAGATTTACAAGTTTGGAACGTACAGATTCGAATTCTCTGGGGTTTCATTTGAGAGACGCTACGTGGCAACAATTTCCGCATTTAAATAAATAATAAGAGCGATTTCGCAAGTGGCGCTTTATCGAACGATCAATATGCTTTACTAATTTCTGGCACGACGAGAAAAGTACTTGGCAGTTGGAATGAGCGGTTTGGCCGCTTTCTACTTAATCCAGCTTTCGGAAGCGATTTGAAAGCGTAATTGAATCCATTTCCTTTTGCGGATGATAACTCGCTTTGCGCAAAGTATTTTCACCCCGCTCAATTTTACGGCGCATTCGAAATGGAAGTTGACCCGGTTCACGTGCTTCAGCTTAGTAGCCAGTCCAGCGGTGTACCGCTGACGAGCCAGAAGGAAGTTTTGCGATCCGCGAGGGTCTACCGCGATCCCGAAACGATTTCCGACCTCGATCTACCGCGATCTAATCTAACTTGAATTTGAGATTGGGTGCGTTCCTCTGCAGATTCTTCGAGTAGCCAATCGTGGGAGAGGCAAATAGTAAATCGGACACTTCGTTATTTAAGCTTGAAGGATATACACGATACTCTCACGTACATATATGTCGCCAACGGAAATTGTCTCGTCCTGTGCGGTGACATCATGTTTCACGACGACTTGTTTCGCAGACAAACGTTGATACGTGGGAAATTGGATATATATTTAAATTACGTTCTACTTTGAACCATATAGACTCTTTTGCCTGAGACTTACGATTAAAAGTTTAGACTTGTCTCTCGTTTACCTTGGTCCGCAATGTTACACGCGGTGGATGTCACGGATTCTGCAAACTTTATTTCATGAGCGTACAATAAACTCTACAGGTCTCTAGCGTTTTTATTTTTTAATAAAAAATGAAAACCAATTATTGTATAATAAACGTAATGTTAATGTTTGTGAATTCGCAGAAAATCGAGGTAAATATATTAAATCGACAGTAAACAATAAACCTATTGACAGCTTAAGAATGACTGAAGACAAGAAAATATGAATTATATTTATTATACTAACATGCGGAAGAAATCAGAAATCGACGACAGATTGTTAGCATCAAGTACATTTTTCATGTCGTGCTTTTGCATATCGGCTCCATAATTCAGCGATACGCGACAATAGCTCGAATCGCGAGGCCGTAATCGGAATAACCGAGTGGTCGTCGCGTAATGTAATACTCTGCGGTAAATAACGATCGTGAAGCGACGGCGGCAATATTTACGGTCTGTCAGAAATTACGAAATATCGCCCGCAATTAATAAGCAGCAACGAACCGCGCAATCGGATGTGGGGAAAGAGTGCGCGTCTCTGCTTTTCCCGCACTGCGTAAATAGTAATGGCTTTAATTTATATGTATACGAGGTCCGAGAGAGAGAGAGAGAGAGAGAGATTAAAGTTGGCGTTTAATTGAAATTTCTTTTATCTTTTATTGGTTCACATCACCATTCCAGAGTTGTCTGCTTCTTTGTTTTCTTGCGGGTATTTATACGCACGCGTCGGCCTGAATCTATAATATTACCATACGTTTCGAAACAGCTTGCGCGAACAGTTTGATCCGATTCCATCTTTCTCCTCGGCACCGAAAACTCTTTATCCTCCCTTCTCCCCCCTCCCACCCCATTGCACTTCACAGTTCTTCGTTCTTTTCTTTTTAGCCCTGTGTGTACCCTTCCGTCGTGGTATCGCTGTTTATCGAGCTCACGGGAGTGCACGGGCGTGAAATATTGCGGCGAATATCAGCGGGCTCTTTTTCATCCGCCGTTGACTCACACGCACGTGTAAATTTCTTTTAACGACGTGGCACTTTAATTGGAACGCAAATTAATAATGTAGCCGCGCGCGGACCCACGCGTTATAACCCAGTATGCACCGCAATTGATAAACGGGCGACAGCACAAGTGCAATCGGAACGTCGATAGAGATTTGTGTACGAAATGCTTTTGTCTCGAAAAATTCGCTTTTTGAAAGAAACAGACGAAGCTATTAGAAATTAATAATTTAAGAAGGTAAAGATCGAAAAATCAAAATGCTGCAATCTGTTTAAAAATTATGTAGAATATTATTTGAAGCGAAATTAATATTACATTAAAATTTCAAAGTGATTGATCGTGTAGTTTCTAAGAAAATAAAAATAAAAATTAGAGTTTTATGCACGATATCTTATGGCAGATGCATTAACAAGATTAAGATAGGCCTACTTCGTACTATAACATATGTGTATGGAATTGAATATATATGTTGCGTATAACCTTTTTATTCTCATATTTTCAAAACTACAACAATTATAGCCAAAGATAGAAATGAATCTTTTAGTATTATAAATTAAAAATATTATATCTAAAGTATAAAATGTCTATATAATATTAATTTAATAAAGTTCTAATTTTAACTTTTATTTTCTTAGAAACTATATACGGTCAATCAGTTTGAAATTTTTATGTCATAATAATTTCGCTTCAAATAATATTCTATATAATTTTTAATTAGATTGAAGTATTTCGATTTTTCGTACCTCTGTAAGATCGCGATAAGTAGGTCAAACTTGTCTGCTACTACATTATTATTTCTGACATGCGAAGATCACCGACTCTTTGAATCTTCGTCTATTAAAAATAATTCGGCCAACTTCATGGAAAAATGTATTTGAATTTGTACTGTGGATTATTTTCGTTATCGTCAGGGAAATGGGTAGGAACAAAACCGCCGAGGAACAAGATAAAGACGCAAGTACCGTTCGTGCTTCGGGTATAAAACAGCGTCCCCTTGTTACCGAACCGTGTATTTTCCGGCACGTGGCGATATACAAAATTCAATTCGGGTTATCGAAAGTAACAACGGAGCAACATCCCGCGCCATTTGCCGTGGTGGTTTATTGCGAAAAGCTACTAACAATAAGTTGCGGTGGTTCTTTTGGGACGATATCCACCTAGTTACGTTGTGAGAGACTTAAGAAGATAAGTGATACAAATGACAAAATCCGCAAAGATAAAAGTACATAACTGGACCGAAGATATACGTTAAATTGTTTCTTTCCCTCCAAAAAAAGATCTTGCACGTACCTTCACACAAATAAATTTAATTACAACGAAATAGTGTTTTTTGGGGAAAAAAGAGGATTTCTTGTATATCCAGTCTTGATTAATGTTGTCCATTAGATTACCCTTGTTAGACGCTATTTGTATTACTTACTTAGTAATTTGGTCTATATTATTTATGTTTCTTAATTAATATAATATATTTGGCAAACAGATACTGACCCTTTGTTTTATGTAACAGGCTTTGGATAATGTTCTACCGTAATTTTTGCCGCAAGTCATAGTTTTAGCAAATGATCGAATCAATTTTCGAATTAAACGCTTGCGTAACAGAACACTCGCATTCCATCGTTTGTCGGCGATGCGTGATAAATGAACATAAACAAATGTTGCGTTTCATGCGTGTCGTGTAAACACATTTTCGCATGTGGACAGAGCAGCAACGGTATCTACTATCTGCGGTATGATTGATGGACAGTGTGCATGCCAAATCGTTTTGCAAAAAATACTCCGTTATTCGTGAAAAACGGAGAACGAAAAATGAACTCTCAAGTATGATAAGAGATAAATTTATTTTGACATTAATACATTTTAGCTCATGTTCGACACGTACATATATGTTATCAAAATGGGTGCATCGTTGGATATAATGATCAAAAAGAGTTCTACGCTTTTATTATAATTTTTGTCTTTAATGAGAACGTGGCATTATACCGGATTTTAATTATTATGCGGTTATGAACTGAAACGGAACTTCATTTTTTACAACCGACGATCAAATTCAATCCGCGGTTTTATCAGTTTTAACCTTCGTTTTTCCTTCGTCCAGTTTCAAATAACATGTCTTTTATGTAATTTTAATAACATTCGCAGATCTAAATCACTGTTATTTGAAAGATAAGAGTATGCGAGGGAAATAACATTTCTATATGATCAAAGAGTAGAATTAATTAACAATAGTTCTACACTGATCGTTCGCCGTTACATCCACCATCCGGGTATAATTCGGAATTATCGATCATATATATGAATATACGTGAGGCATAACTGTTGCTTGACGCGAATACATGTTGACGAGATATCGATGACATTTCGTGACAACCCTTTCCGAAAGCACTGGGCGTGATATCATCTGCAAGACGTATCCATACACAGTGTCAGTTACTATTAATCAGAGCCCACTGACCGCGAGTGTCCGAGATGTACCGCAAGCCGACGTTACTTAGAGCGATTTTATTTATAGAGTTATTTTACCGTAAGGAAGACTTGTCAGTGAGACGGTTTCCAGAGCGAATTCCGTCAAATGCAATGTACATTTATATTTTTTCCCTGTAAGATCTATTTAAAGATTGACAGAGAGACAAATACCTAATTTTATGGATTGCATAACGTTTTATGTAACTGAATTTTACAATTTCATGTTTACGATTTGATGTAAACATAAATTGTACGGACCACACATATTTGAAATTGTTATATCTTCTAAAAAGATTTGTAATCATACAATTTAATGAGTTTTAATTTTTTACCAATTTTATATTTATATCTCTTCTTTCTTTTAATTTAATTTATATAAAATTCCGATACATAGATTTTAGTAATAAAACTTAATTAGCTTTGAACCGTAACACTTTTATTAAACATAAATTATACGGGGGGGACCGTCATACATTTAAGATTGTTATATCTTCTAAAAAGATTTTTGAAATCATACAATTTAATGAGTTTTAATTTTTTATCAATTTTATATTTCTATCTTTTCGTTCTTTTAATTTAATTTATATGAAATTCCGATATAGGTTCCAATAGGTTTTAATAATAAAGCCTCGAACTGTGACGCTTAGATATTTGTTTATTCGTAGTCATCAGTCTCATCATCGATCTCGGGCTGGATATTTTAAGATATCTTAAATGAATATTCGATCGATCTTTGTCTTCGTATACGCAATCGAAATTTCTGCGGAAATAAATCTTTCCCTTCCACAGTGTAGCCGGTAAAACCGCGGGGTACATTTAATTGGGTCACATCGGTGCGCATTTTACCGTTACTCTCTCTTTAATAATTCCTGGTTCCCCCCTTTAGTCGAGAGCAGAAACCCGAAAACGTGGCTAACACGCGAACGGGACCGCGGTTAGATGCATTCCGGACATATACAGTGCACGGGCGGGATGAAATCGCGGCGATTTATAACGCCGACACCGACGCCCTATCTTGCTGCGTCCAGCTCCCGCGAGAGTGGCTCTCCTCTCGACGATATAACGTCGGCTGGTGTGCGTTACACACCTTCACACCTCCACGCCGAGGGTATGCAATAGCAGCGTTCCTGGTGAGAGAACATCTTCTTCACGCTTCCGTATTTCATTTCCCTCTCGTAGGCTCGCGTTGACGAAGCATGTTTTAAGAATCTCTATTGGACGACGGAGTCACTCCAGAGAACGTATTATGAATCTATTCCGAAACGATTCCGTTCGAAATAGTTCCGAAAAATAAAGGACAAAGATAAAGAAACGACAAGGAAAGAACAAAGACAAATATAGGACAAGTGACTATCATTCCGAATGGAATCGTTTCCGAATAAATACATAATACGTGCCCAGGTCACCTTCCAGTTACGCTTTTGTCTCAAATTACACCGATGTAATTATCCGCTTGTTTTATTTTTTTACACAGCGATGAGAGAAACATTTGTAGACTCCCGGTCGCCTTCCAATTACACTTTTATCTCAAATTACACCGACATAATTATCCGTTTGTTTTATTTTTTTACACAGCGATGAAGGAAACATTTGCAGATTGAAATAATCACGGACATTTGAATTTTATAAATGGAATGTACAAGCGTGTATATGCCGCGTACAGCATTTTTGAGAATTGCTGGCACGACAACGGATTTCCCTACGCGCGAATGTGAAAACATGGAATTTCTGAAATCCTCGTGTTGCATTCCCGTGGAAAGATGATAATCCGGTAACACAGTCTGTGACGGATTAAAGATAACGACCAGACTTACCTGAGCACGCGCTGTGCGGAGAAAAAAATTTGTACTTGCTTTGCATGAGCAATTTTAATCTAGAAAAGGACGACTGGTTTACTTAGTGTTATTTTCCGACCTGTTACCGCGTGTATTAACAGTGGTAGCATGTAAGCACGCAGGCAAAAATTGTTCGGTAAATTTTTATAGTGTTAATAGAACGAATTTTTTTTGTGTTTATCAAACCTAAACCCTCATATTGCAGAAAACATATATTTACGAACGTTTACGTTTACTCGCTACGTTTCATAACTTTATATAGGCAACTGTATTTTATTAAATTGATTGCTCTGAGTATAAAAATTTACGTTATAATATGCAAAGACACCTTCTCTCATATTAAGTTATCATCCGTGTATATTTATATATTTAATCATTTTAATGCAATTATAGATATATAAATATTTTGCGCTCAATTAATGTATGTGCAAGTAATTATTGCAATGTCCGTACAACGGATTTAAGTCATTCAGGAAATAGAGAAAATGAATAAATGCTTCATAATTTATAATCAATGAGTCAATATGTGGTAGAGCGTATATGAAGAACATTTCTACACTGCGTATTATAAAATGTACAGTATAAAGAATTATTTTATTATATTCACAATTTTCATTACATTTTCATACAAAATTCATTTTACCATTATCGAAGATTACTTTTCGTGCATATTTGCGGCAGTAATTTCCTCCAATTGCAATGCTTCTTTTTTTGTTGTTGTTTGTACGGAGAAGTAACGTTGCCGTCTCGGGCCGACTTTAAAACTTCGATATTGCATTTTGCGAGCAATATGGTTCTTTGTCGTCAATTCTTTAAGAACCGGAGGGATTCATAAATTTTGTTCCTCGCCGCCGAGGCTAGCGTCGCGTCGCCTCGTAAAGTTGCATGTTTTCCGCATCCATTGCTAAAACGCTCCGAGTGTACGGTGCGAAACGAGCAGCCGATATTATCCTCGTATATAAAAATTTGTAAAGGTACATTAATCGTGATTCTATTATAATGTCGCCGTATAATGGTTGTTATTGTATCTCAAATAACACGTTTTGCAAATTCCAAAATACTGAAATTTTGTTATTTACCGTAGAATGACGCAAAATAATTTTGTAGCTCATTTATCATGCATATTATTGTACATACTGTCCTTTAAAATTTCGCTGTATTTACAGATACACATTACGAGTTTTAATAATAATTGGTTACAATTAGCTTGTATAAGTTTCAAAACTCTGTTATATATTTTATTTAATTAATATGAATAGCCTATCTATATATTTCATTATAAATCTGCTGTCCTATGTTGAAATGTTATGTGTCTAATAAAATTAAAAATTCATTTTTATCCCTTTTGCGGTGTTGATGCACGTAAAGAAGATACCATGAGATCGTCTAGCGCGTGTCTGTTGATGCACTATAGACGCGAGCACGCAACACGCAGAACTTGATTAGAAGTGTGGGGAATAGACAGGCACGCGATCACTCTAAAGCTAGTTAGATGCCCGTTTATAATTGTAGGTCGAAGTGAGATGACGTCGAATCGCCCGTTCCCTGTTTTTGCACGTCTCGATAATCGCCGGAAGAATCGTTAAATAATCGGTTTATTCAAGTTTCAAAGAGGAAAAACATCAGAAGTAAACGATACTTAACTTGCGAGATGCGATATGGTTAGAGAAGAGTTTTGGGTGCAACTCGGAGATACATAAAAGTTTGTTTCAGGAAAGACTCGTGACATACTTCCGGTGCACATTCATTCTCCCATACGTTCCATATAAAACGCTCACTGTGCGTTGGTTTGTACAGTGCTAAAAGGTATGAACACGTGCCGCGTGAAAAATGCATGAGAATCAAATCGCGCGAATAGTGACGACGATATTGCGCATTGAATATTTTTCTCTGGCGTGCTGGATCGGTCGCACGTGCTAGATGAGATCCGGAAATCCGGAAGCACCGCTGGCGCGAGCGAGCGTGAAAAGTTACAAACGTTATCCACGTCGCGTGTTGCTTCGAGACCTCACCCTGGGGTAAAGAGACTTATTTGATAAAAATTGCAAGACGCGTCGGGTAACCGTGGTCGATTTTTTTCCGTGTCTTACCTTCATCCGATTCCGGAGTGTGTCCCCTGTGCAGGTCGGATTTATAAAATCAGAATTCGCATAGGCTATATAAATTTAACTGGTATAACTCTTGGAAACAAAAGATTTGCAAAGGAAAAGATTTCTCTTGCAAACGTATTCATGTTAAGAACTACCGACGATTAATACCTATTTCTATTATTTAAATATACTTTGAAAAAAAGAGATGAAGGGAAAAAGTAAATTGGTCATTTACATATACAATAAGTCACGGGAAATTTCAGAAAATGCACCGTTATAAATTTGATAAAAAATTACAAACCAGTCATCAGAGCGGCAGTGTGGTCGAGGCTGCGGTCCACTTGACGCTACAAATGCTTCGAAGCATTCGAATGACCTATCAGAAGAAAGAATTTTACTAATTGACCAATCAAAGAATGCTTCAAAGCATTAGTAGTATCAAGTGGACCGTAGCCCTAGTGGTAGAGCGCCAGACTCGTAATCTGTAGTACCAGGTTCGAGTCCACTAGATCAGGTAAACATGGATATTA